>CM076580.1:1823459271-1823735294 GCA_034641835.2 Pinus albicaulis
CTTTAACTTTCTTTCAACACATAATTCTATCCCGAGAAGATCACTGAGAAAACATAGAATGAATGCTTTTAACCATTTTAATATTACATTTGAATCTTAAATTGTTTTATTGCAATGGAATGTTTACTGTAAACTTAAAAAGTGGTAATGTTACAAGAAAATTAAGTGTGCAGTTAATGATGTTTGGGCCTGGTCTAACCGTAACATAAGTTAAGATTCTATGAAACATAGAGGAGATAGTGACTATAGACACATAACAAAAATATCACTTCAATCTTCAATAAAAAGAAAGATGCGCACTCTATATATCTTTACGAGATCATGTGACTTTTTTTTTTGGTTTCTCATTCATGATTATAAACAAAATCTGTTGATAGTGTTGTTATTATCAAAGATCGAACAAATTGCATGACACAGAATGCAAAATAATTTAGAGTTGTACTTGAGATCTCTATGGTGGCGATGAAGCGACACTGAAGCTAACTGGCTAAGGGGTGAAGCTGCTTGGTTGCGTCTGCTCAATGGTGAATGATGCTTCCACACTGTTGGATGATGAACTTGATCTTTGTATATTAAATGAATGATATTACTTCCATGAAACATTGTGCATGCACAACTCAAAAAGACAATTGGCATTTCTGCAAAAGCAGTTAGCAAAAACGCAGGAACATGCACAACTCAAAAAGATATTTTCCCATTTCTGCAACAACACTTAACAAAAATGCAGGAACAACATTTAGAGGGGAGAAACACATGTATAACTCACATTGGAAGGAGGAGGTAGAAAATCAAAGTCTCTGATTGGTTGGATCTACCTTAGCAAATCCAGCAGAGGAACGCCTATCATCATAATAAAATAATTAATAACTATTTATAATTATAATTATAACTAAATTAGTTTTGATTTGTTTTGATTTTGAAATGTATAAAGTGTCTAGAGATATCAAATCTCTTGAGATTTCAATCTGAGTCTAATATGGTACATTTAAAATTTTAAGTAGGTCAAAATAAAATAAAATAATAAAAATTATTTATGATTATAATTATAATTAAACGAGCCTAGATTCATCTTAATTTTGAAATCTACCAAGTGTTAAGAGGGATCTAATCTCTTGAGATACAAACCTTTTTAAATTGAAAAGAGATTTGATCTCTCTAGATGCTTGATAGATCCCAAGTTAAAATGAATCTAAGCTCGTTATTTTGCAATGCAATCATGTGCTTTGAGGGAAAACAACCATGCACAATTTTTGTTGAATGTAGATTGTGTTCAATTTCTTACTAGAAAGGAAATAAAAGAAAATAATAGGGAGAAGGGAGTGATACCTCATTTGAATTTAGTGTCTTCATCCAACTAATTAAGATGGTGCTAGATGATTTATTTAGTTTTAAATGTAATTTAATGTTGATTGATTTTTTTAATGATTATTGTGAAGTTTTAAATGTTAGTTATAATGATATTTTTCAATTTTATTAAAAATAATTAAGTTAGAGTGTTCTAAATAGTTATTTAATTTTGAGTTTATAATTTGTATAATAATATTATGAATTTAAATTTGAGTTTATAGTATAATAATATTATGAATTGCCTGATTATAATTTATCTAATTTTTATTTTAAAATATTTGAGGAGGGGATAATTAAGTAAAGGTTGGTCTTGATTTCAACATTTTCATTTTTTTTTAAAGTTATGTGAGGGTTGGGTGAGATTATTCTCTTGAAGAAAATTACAAACTATAAAACATGAGAAAGAAACAATGGTAAAAGACAAATAAAGAGGATAATTAATCCTCAAGAAAGTGTTATAATTTTTGAGATCATAACATAAAGAGTTTATTATGTGAACAAATTCTAAATATACAGTATACATATTTCATCCCAATGTCCGAAATATATAGCTAAGTACTTATACAGACTTTGAAATCGTTCAAATAAGACACAAACAAAGTTTAATTCAAATTGAAGAGCTATGAGAGGGAACTTCATGTAATCCAAATAAACATTAAAAAGGTTGTGTGAAGATGAAAATTTTCAATATCTAATTATTTATTTAATTTAAATAATGATTTAGTATTTCTTTTTATGTAAAAAACTAAAAAAACTAGGTTTATAATATAATAATTTATTTACGATGAAAAAAATATAATCACATTGAAGTAAAGGTCGTCTTAACACTAGCACAAGGTGATATGCATTTTCGTTTCTAGCCTAATGGGTCAATTTTGGTGTGAAAGTAGGTTACAATCCAAGAAGATTGAGATCAACACCATTGGAGTTCAAGATAATGAATTAGAGAATTTAAAAGAGAAGAAGATTATGTGGTCAAGATAATGAGCTAGTGTATTGAGGGGCGTCTTAAATGTCATATTTTTCACACCCATGTCTTTCCTTTTTTTATCATTTTTCATATCATTTTAGCTATTTTTTGAGCTTATATTTGATTATAACGATAATTTTTTCTTAAGGTACACTTTTCCACAATTCATGCCATTTCAGTGAATTATACTAGTTTAATTGAGAGAAATTAGCCTTATATACTGACTCACAAATAATGTTCATGAGTTACTACCCCAAGTTTGTGTGTATAGAATGTTGGTATACCATTGTTACTACATCAATTTTGCTACACTGGTGTTGCTACATCGATGTTGGTACACCATTGCTACTACATTGATGCTGCTATATCGATGCTAATTATATGGCTACACAAATGACATGGCACCATTATCTGAGTAAAATATAAACACACAACTATGGTCCTTATTTTTTTACACATTCAAATGAAACAATTGTGGCTTCCTAAAGTGCATCTATTGGTTGTAATGGCCACAATGTTGTGTGCATGGAAATTTGCTTGGAATTTGTCACCATTATTGTCATTTGTGTTAACTGACATGGTATTCTTGTAATAAAATGTAAAGTCACCTTATTTTATGCTAATTATTGAAATTGAATGCCTACTCTAGTCAATAAGTTAAACAACCCAGGAACCATGGATTCTTGGGGCTATTTCTGGAACATTGTTCCAATATTATACAACTAGAAAAATGTACAAAGAAATACATCTCTCAAGCTGAAGGGGGGGATTATGTTATAATGACATTTTTAGTTAATATAAGAGTTGTGTAATGTACCCTATTGGTAAATGCTAATTTTACTCGAGAGTTCTCTTTTAAGAAACATCATAAGAATTTTGTATGTAAAAACCATTGGAACACTTTCAAAAACATATTGCATGCACTATGCAAAAAAGATAAATCCTTTCACCATTGAGACAATTAGACAAAGATTTTTCATGCAAATGAACTATCACACCCTTGTTAAGCAGTGAATGCCATAAACCCACACATAGATAGTAATTTCTCAACTCCTTTTATTTATTAACTTGAATAAGAAAATACATGGCAATTAACCCTTGTGGTTTGCAAAAATTTAAATGTTGAGGACTTGTGAATGTAATGGCATAATGGATAAATGGATTGCTAAGAATGTTGTTGCAACTACCTCTTCAAGACTTTGTGGCTCGACAATAATTCAACCTGCAACAATAGTGAACATATTCTCGAATTAATTCTTCTCTGCTCCTTTAAATGGTAGCCTCATCCTCCAACACTAAGCAGCACTCGTCCTACTTTAAACAATAAAAATTGATCTCTAACTGCAACTCAAACTTAGCCCTTATTGTAAGTTATCTCGGCCCTCAAGTTGTAGATAAAATCGGTTGCTTCAATAGTGATATCAACCTGCTGTAATAACTTAAAATTATTAACAAATATGCCGTATAATAACTATGCTAAAGTAGCCTGCTTTGGTCGTAGGTTGAAGGGAAAATTGTTGAAATAATATGTCATGTCCCTTGGACAATACTTGGCCTCCCAAAGAGTTTATAAGGCCCACTCTAGCAACACAATTTTTTTATTAAATTTGGCCTGTCGTGGATGAGAAACTAGGCCTTCTCCCAACATTGATTTTGATTGGAAAATAAGTTAGAATTCACCATTCATATGCGACCTCCTCAAGGATATAATGTTGCATTCTAAACAAATTCAATCTTGTAGACAAGTTCAACTTACAAAATGGGCAAATTAACTTCCACAAGAATGCATTTTACCTGTCAATTGAAGGGGAATTATTGACCTATCAAAATACTAGGAAACAAGACCCTCCAAGGAGATGAATACAACATGCAGTAGATGATAAATTTGACCTCTTTCTGAGTGATAACTCAAACCTACATATGATGAGAAAACAGTCTAACAACCCGGACCAAATATAATATCTAGTTTCTTACAATACTTCAAATTCTTCTAAGCTACACCACTCGATCTCTTAACAACTTCCATGAACACCTACAATAATTATTCTTCAATTAAGTATCGATGACAAACCTCGTTGGCTCCTCCTCACATCTACAATAGTCTCCACAAAGTAGTCAAGTGAGGAACATGAGTGACTCCTCCAAATGGCTAGTTAGGGTGTATATTGCAACATTGAAACTAGCCTTGATTCCTATGGAGGATAATTTCACCCCCAAAGAAAATATACTCTCGAGGTCAAAAAACCTCATGTAAAGCTTCAAGAGCCCAAGAAAAAAAAATCACCCAATATCCAATCGTAAATATGAACGAGATCCTCATTTTCTTTTATTGAGGTGACCATCAAAATACCATGGGTCACCTTTTCTCCATTTACTAAAGTGACTTTTATGCAACTATTTTTCTATAGTCACTTTAATTAATTATTCCTTGGTATTTCTCCATTAATTCTAATTTGTAGCCCATGGGAATTGACTAGGCTACTAAGTTGCTTGAATTTTGTTCATATATTTCATGTTAATTGAAGATCTAGTCAAAGTCATTGTTGTTTGTTCTTCTGAGTACCTCATCTAAGGAGCTAGGGGCCCCCTCCTTAACCAAGTACTATATTTTAGTAAGACTAAGCTATTTCTCATTAAATTTTGTTTTCTCGTTTGTATGTGCAATAAATAGTCACAATTTCGGGAATTTGAAAATTTGTTAACAATGTTTTTGGGTTTTTGTTTTTATAAATGATCATGTTGCTTCCACAATTTAGTAAAGTAACTGCTTGTAGAAAAATAAGATATAAATGAATTTTTGGCTCTTGGATAGAGCAGAGGACTCTAGAATTAATTAAATCTGTCATACTCTATTTTGATTCCAACATCTATTTAATTACAATCTAATGATCTAACATGTATAGATCAATAAGGTCACATTGTAGCTCTTTCCTTTCCTTGTAGAGTAATTTACTTATGAAGTTATTTCCTTTTGAGAAAAAGTTGATTTCTTTCATTTTGTGTAAGTAGAATTAGTTTCTTAAGAGTATAGTCATTTTATTTTATATGTAGAACAATTCATTTCCTTTTTTGCAAGTAAGTTCATTTCATACAAGGGTTTGTGGAATAGTTAATTAATTTTTACGAGTGAGACCATTTACGTTTTAGTTGCAACAATCTATTTCCTTTTGAAATTAGATTTATTTCATAAGTTTATCTTCACAACAATATTTGTTTAAATTCTACTCTCATGACCTTGATAAAAAAATATTTTAAGATTCCCTTTTTGTAATCATTATTCTTGTTCCTATGACAGCAATGCCTAAAATAATGCTTGAATAGTTGTACTAGCATATATAGTGAACCGCAATTCACAAGTATTATGTAATTTCATTGGTTGATAATTAAATGAATGAATTTATTAATCTTTCTGGGAAATTGGGAAGGTGATTAAAATATATGTCATTTTTGGCATCATTGTCGAGGAACTATCAATAGTACGACATTATTTCTTACACTATTTTCAATAATGTGCTTATTTTTTGGCTGCGTATTTCTTTTTTAGTTGGTCTATTTCATTTTTAGCCAAGTGTGTTTCATTTTATCTTTTATTTAGTAAGAGATCCTTTGGGTGATGGAAAGTAGAAGTGGTAAGGTGAGAGATAAGAACCTATGCATCCATTATAGGGATTATATGATGAGTTTCTATTTCCCCGAGCCCCAAGGCATGCTGGTGGTAAAGTAATAATTTAGAAACAAAACGTTTTCCTAAACTTATGAAAAGAAATAGGGACATAAAAGTATGATTTAGTAGCTCTTAAAAAACTCCCAAGAGACTAAAAGTGCAGGGATATAAAATAAAGGAGAAGAGACCAATCAACCCAACTATCAGATGCCTACATCTAGCTCTTTGGCCAAGAATAAACCCAATACTATCACCATAGAAGCAGTACAACGACCATTCTTATAGAAACGGCATTTTTAGTCCAAGCTAATATTTTATTCCCTAAAGAAAGTGTAAACACTATAGGAGATGGACATCCATATATTCACTTTAAATAACTAATTACTTAATATTTAGACAATGTTGATGTTTTAGGTAGCATTGGGAATATTCTCTCGTGTGGGAAAAGTGGTCTAAGGGATGAGAATTTGCACCCATAGAACCATGGTATACGACAATGGTATTCTAATAACCCGTGGTTTTGCACACTTTGGAAAAGAATAACATACAAGGGTGAGTGATTCATTCTTGTGGCTTGGAAAGAGAGCTAAGAGGGCCAAGTATGGCACATAGATGTGAAAAAACATGATATATTGAGAAAGAGATTATCTCAACTAAGAAAAAGATCTACATGATAATATTGTAGGTTCATTGTGTGTAAGATAATCAGTTGTGTTAGGTCTGAGGAAAGAGAAAAAACCAACAAAGGAGATTCAAATCATCCAAATCAAGGATAGATCTAGGGCTTGATCTGCTAGATCAAACCTAGGGTAATTTTTGTATATGTAATTTCCTCAAGGCCACTTTCGCTTGTACAAGAGCCTTATATTATTGTTGAAGGACTAATAAGAATTTATTTTTGGGTTGATTTTTTTTATTGTGCATAAACTGACTATTGGTTTTAGAAATTTCATTGTACTAACTTTGTTTCTAGTTAGACACATCAATGTGTTTCATTTAATAAGTTAATTTGAGATTGTTACTAGAATTGGTGTATGTGTGTGCACTAATTCCAATGCCTAAAATATAATAGACAATCCATTCTCACTTTTAGAGTGGCAATGTGTAAACTAATAGGAATGGAAAAATAAGTCAACTAAAATGTAAAATATGGGATTATTGTGTTTGATCTCATTACTTGAACTATTGAAGGGGTAAAAAAATGAAAAATATCGCCTATACTATCCTACCAAACTTCCCTGGCTTGGCTATTTAGGACCTTAATACATTCCTCTTTGAGTTTGATAGCCTTTATAGAAGTTATAAGCATGTTTTGGATGCATAGAAGTTTAAAAAAAAATCCCACCACCTTAAGGAATTCTTTCACTTCATTGGTTTATGGGCTTGACAAGGAAAACACCAACACCTAGGTGGAATGAAAAATGTATTCTTTAAGAATTATCAACATTATTTCCAGGATAGATATAAAAAATAAAGAACATTTTGAATGAGAGAAAAAGAAGATGAAACCTAGGAAGATTACATATAGTGCTTTAAATACAATTTGCAGCGGTTTAGAAAAATCCATTTGTAGGATGAAAATTTGCGAGTTTTGTTCTTGATGGGAAATAGGGATGACTACATTGACATCCTGTTGAGGCCCCAAAAATCGGTGCAATAACATCGCGGAAAACCACTCAGTTGGGGACTTGAAAACCGTCCCTTATCCATTTGATATGGTGGCTTCGACTGGATTTATGGGACCAATTTCCCAATGAAATATAATTGGATGGATGGATGATATTTTAACTAACTGTAACTTGATAGATGGGAGTGGCAACAAGCTTGAAGAAAATAAATATACCTATCTATATCTATCCTAGGATGAATTATCTTTCTATGTGATTTAAAGAGATGATCTTTCAGTGAATGCAAATAAGGATTATACAAACACTTAGAGAGATGAAAACAATTTAAAATAATTGAATTAATTAAATAGTTGATTAAATCAATTGAATAAGCATATATCGCATCTGGTTACTGCATGTATTGAATATGTGTAAAAATGGAAATCGAACATGTTCAAAAGTGAATAAATGCTAGATTGTGTTAAAAATATACATATAACAAAACACTATAAGAAAAATCAATTATTTCTCATTTGAAACAGAAATTTAACATAAAGATAAAAGTACCATGTTTATGCTAACTCTTCTCATTTGAAAAACAGTATCTGGTCTAGCCTTTTCTATTAAGAAAACTTTAAGAGTACAAAAGTGTGACTTCTGTAAAGTCTTCCTTTCGAAATTTCAGGACCCCTTATTGAAAGACATGAAGGGGTTTATATAATAAAATAAAGATTTCAAAAATATTAATTACATAAAAAGCTGAGGAGGTTTAAACAACTCTCCTTAAACTAAGGGAAATTAAAAACATAAACAAAATTTAGTGGGGTGACTCATTTCAAGATTGCACTATTGTCTCATTGGTCGTTCGTTCCTTTAGTTGAAGGATGTTGAGCATAGGATGAACCTCAGGAGGTTGGCTTGGCTTGATGTGCAGCTGTCCTCTATAAACTGCGTCTAAAAGTGGAGGCATCATGTAGGAAGAAGTATCTGTTAGAAAACACAACATTAGTCATTGGCTATGTGGCTTAAGCAAATATTTCCAATACTTTTCCTGGTCCAGCTTCTCCAATTTTCTAATTCTTGCCTCTTTTAACTTGGACATTTATTGCCATTGCCTTATCAAATATTTAAAAATAGGTAAAGAACCAGGAGGGAATCTATCAATAAGATTAACAACAATGATATTATGGATGACCGTTGGAACAATATTATTAGCTGTGCAAATCTCCCTTTTAGCTTGTTTCAATTGTATGTCCCAATCAGTAAATAAGATTTCCTTTTTGGAATATTCAATCTTGGGAAGATTATCCTTTCAGCCTTCAGTTTTATCTTGCTAGGTGACATACTGTGACACTTTGTGATTTATCTCATCAAAGACAATTCTTTGGTCTGTTACTTGATTCATTAGTGAATCGTTTTTTTCACATAATTCAATAATGCTAGACAACTTTTGGCAAAAAACAACTTGTTGTGTGCCAACAGGGTATTCAATTCTAATGCTTCCTTCCTGAATTCATCTATTTTCAGATTATCTTTTAATTTCTCAACAATGAATTGCAATTGATGAATCTAAGTATCCTTAGTACCAATTTCATATTGGCGCAGCAAGTTCAATTGATCTAGACTCTCTTGGACTGTAATACTTGTACCTGTAATTGTTGATTGACACTCTGGTTCGCTGCTTGTAACTCTTGGTCCGATTGAAGGATTCTTTCATCCCTTTCTTTGATTAACTATTGAACTTTAGTGGCCTTATCTATATTTGCAGATACATAGGCTCCTTCGAACTGATCCAAACGAGTTAGATCCTGAGAAGGATTTGCTTGCGAATATTTCCAAACTACCTCCATAGGAACATCTCTGGGAACAAGGAGTTGAGACTGTTATGTTCTCCTCCTTTTCCTTTGCCCGCTCATGATAACCTTATTCCTATGACTATAAAATATATCTAGAGGAGGAATTTATTAAATTTTCAATACAATTTCTTAAGTAGGGTAGGTCAGGATGAATTACACTTGTTTTGTGCTAATTGACTTGTCATTTGACCCAACAGTAAACGATTTCTAACTTTTTATTTGAGGTGTTTCCACTCTTTGTGGATGATCAATGATCACCATTTCCTGGTCTCCTTGGAGTTGTTGATTAAACTCCTTCCAGACATCATTTAAGTTACTTGGAAACTATGAATCCTTGGTCTGAACTTCAACAAACTTATCTTCTTCTGTTTTGCTAAGGACTCCAATACCCTTAGGTGGTTGCTCTTTTTCTTGCTCTTTCTGTGTGATGGGTTGGGATACCTCTAGTATATTTAAAGGAATCCCTTCCAATATATATATATATATATTTTAATGTAATTATTGAACTTTGAAAGCTGTCGTGAATTGAGGCATGATGCTGCTAATTTATGAACCAGAGAATAAGTGTCGAATGACTCAAACAAGTAATCAAAATCATCGTCTTCATGCATAAATGGTCTGATTTTCACTTGAGTTGTAAATCATTGGAAACTTGGTTTGGGTCATATTGCGTGTTTGAAAATGTATACAATTTCAAGCATAGAATTTGATTTACCTCTAACCCTGCATGATTATAGTTGTCTAACGCGTAAACACCAAAATGAATAGGAAAAGAGGGTCATGAAGCTTTCTTTTCTTCCTTAAAAAACTTAGTCAATCCATTACCGACATTTTGATAAGCGATTTCTCTTGCGAGAAGCTTATCCAGAACATACAATGGTAAAACATGTGGTCGATCCAAGCTTCTGAAGACTCTGACATAGGTAAATAGTTTTTCACTGAACCATTTTTCAATGGAGGAGAAGCCTACTTGAGCTTCCTTGGATAATATGGGGGCTTTTTCATTGAACACAACTTGAAATAATGTGAGCATAACTCCATGGCATATTTTATAGAAATGATATTCATATTTTTATTCCCATAGAATACTATGATAAATATGAATGGGAATAGGGGCTTGGGTAGTCCATCTCCAACCCATGGTTGGAAAATCAGAGGTAAAACATACAACATCCATAATATAAGTGCTCATGTAAAATGGGGGAAAGATTTTGGACGAAATGGGACGATCCCTTCTATATTCAAGAATCTAGGTGGCGATATTATTGGAAAAAATGGTTACCCAGTCCATGATATAAGAATATGTAACCGCTTCCATAAGTGGAACCAATTCAACTAATAATTTAGTGGTATCGGGCTGACCAAAGAGTCTAGACATCATTGCAACAACATAACAATAGGAACTAGCAAGGGAATCAATGGAGTACATACCCTTATCATAATTTTTATGTTTGTTTGGGTTGCTCCTCCATTGCTTTATAAGATTTGACTTTAGCTCATTCTCCTTGGCGAATTGTGCTAGAAATTCTCTATCGTAGACCTTATCCGGGCCTGGAATGTGGTAAATTGACTTCAAATATTCAAAGATCCTATCATTGTTCCTCTGCCTTTTCAGGAAATTTCTATATCCAATATTGATATTGTCGATTATCCATCTTACCATATCAGTATATGGTAAAATTTTAGGGCACGCGGCAATCCGGTGTAGAAAAGAGTTAGCGACCTCTTCTATAGTAGATTCTGAAGAATCAGAAGCATATGCTGTAGCTTTTCGTTCAAACCTATGGGGTTTCTCATCTTCAAATAACCTATACATTGCTTCCCAAGAGGAAGAACCACTCTCTGACCCGCATGTCGTGTTTGTGAATAAAGGGAGCATCTCTATTACTTCACTAGCAATGGTTGTAGGATTTATGGGTACCATGGGTTTTTTGGATTTATTCACAACTTTTGACATTTCTGAAAATATCTGCTTATTTGGACTCGCCTGCGAACAATCAAGAATGATAAGAAGAAAAGAGGAAATCTTGTTTTACAAATAAGAAAGTAATATAATAATGGAAATAACGAGTGAATGAAACTTGGCATTCGGATAATCCATAAATTCAATACTCTTGCAGTCAAATCATTTTCGGAGGCATGAGTTGTAAAAAAAGTTTAAGTTATGACATTAATGGAAAGCATGGGTGTATGTTCTTGCACAATCATTCCAACATTTAAACGAGATCTTTTCACATTGCAGATGTTTTTCGTGTGCGAACTTTTTAAAATTCCAATCAGCTACCTTTTTCCGATTGCGATATAACAATCGCAATTTTGGCGGAAATGAACAAGGGGTAAGAGTGGTCACGTAGTGAAAGTGCGATGTGATAGAGTATATCACATTAGGGAAATGTGAAGGATGGTTTAAGATTGTCATGATAAAACTGTAAAATGCGGTTTGCAATTGATTACGTGGCAGAAGTGGGTCCCACGATTTTTTTCTTGTGGAATATTGTTCGGGAAAAAAAAACCTTTTTCCTTTATTAAGTACTTTGTTGTATTTCACAGCGCAAAATGTTTTGAGTGGATTTTTAGGATCCATATGTATTTCATGTGATATTACGATTTTGAAATTGTGATTTGCTTATATGTTTATTTAACATTCTCTGCTTAAGTGTCCTTTAAATGAAAACTCAACGTTTTAACCCATTTCATTCATATTTCTATTTGAATTAATCTCTTAAGGGTTTTTTTTGTTCTAAAAAATATTTTAAAAGGGTCCCCATTATCTTTCTAAGGTAACTATTCTAAAATAATGGGGGTTGTTGAATAACACAACAATTGGCGATTCATTGAAAGAACTAGTTATCTCTGAAAAAATGAATTTCTTGGTACCTTTAAATAAGTAAAAATAACTAAGGAAACAAAAATTGTTTTCGAAATATTTGAATGAATAAAATTACTCTAAGTAAAAAAAATCTTCTTATTGCTAAAACCTTTCATAAATAAACATTTTCATTCCTCTATATCAATCATCAATTCGTTTAAAAGATAAAGTAAGTGTATTTTTGTTACTTACCCTTTTGATTTACTCCTTATGTCATAGGTAGAGCCACTGCTGCCAGCAAGAATTTATAGCCTCGACAAGGTTACCTTTTAACCATCAATGATTTAGTGTCCCATCCATCTATTATTACAATCTTTTTGAGATAAATCCTTAATCATATAATTTGTTTTTTTTCTTGTTCTTAAAATGTCATTGTCCCCGCTTGGAGACCAGAAAGTGACAATGCCATTCACTAGTTATAATTGGACTGAAAAAGTTGGCTTGTGATGAGACCCATTTTATTATGATTATTTAATAATCATTAGCTAATACCCTGGTTTGATGTGCAGTAGTGGTAATGTCAGTTTATTATTTACTTCTGATCATGGTAAGCAAGCTCGTGATGAGACATGTTATCCTTTTGATTTTTTTTATATTTATGAATTACACTCTAAAAAAAGCATAATTATTGGATAGGGAGAATAATTGACTCCTTAAGAGTTTTTGGATGACAACTATAGTTAAATATTCTTAGTGACAACTAGTATTTACTTTGCAAAGATGAACCTTCTCTGACTGATAATAAAGTAAAAAGACTTTACAAACTTTAGGTTTACAAAATTTACAATTTCAATGGAAAAATTTGATAGAGTTATAGGTATTCATTCAATTTTAGAGTTTGTAGTTGTTTCCTAAAAAAATATATATTATTCAAAAATAAAAAGTCATAAAAAAATTCAGAGATGTTGCGAAAAGCCAAAAGTATGTAATCAAACATTATTCTTCTAAAAATATAAAAGTACGAGTATGGTACATTTAGAAGAAAATTTTATTCTAAGAAAAGAGTTTTTACAAAATTAGCTTGTTGACAGGAAGAAAATCTTTTCTCCCTTGAATATTTTGTAAGATGAAGGTTGATGGGCCAATTTGTTCTGTGATTTGAAATGGTCCAAGCCACACTCTTTGGAATTTTATATGCGGCTTACCTTTTTCCTCATGTGCCTTGTGCCACTTAAGGATGAGGTCTCCAACCTGAAATGATTTTGGGGAAACAAATTTGCATTGAAAGAATATTTTACAATCTGTTGGTGTCGAGCATGAGTTAATTTGGCCTTTTCCCTTCCTCTTCTAGTTTAAGGATCTACGACATTCTTAATTGTAAGGAAGAAGTAGGTACTTCATCAATAAATTGAACTAGGGCTAATGAAGGAAAAGCTAAATTTGATGGAATTACAACTTCTTTCCCACGAACTAGATTGAATGGAGAAGTACCCATAAAGGCCTTCTGAGTAATCCTATCTTCCCATAGTGCAAATGTTAAAGACTAATGCCAATTTTTTTGACTCTGATCAATGGTCCTTTTTATGATACTTATGAGATTTTTATTTGTTGATTATGCTAGACCATTCCCTTGGGGATAGTAATTAACGAAATATTTAAGTTTGAAACCTCTTTTGAGAGAAAATTCAGTCATACTATTACTCGAAAAGTAATATGCATTATCAAACATAAGTGCATTAGGTAAGCCAAACCTGGTGATAATGAATTGATCGATAAATTCAATGGTGGCCTCAGAGTTAGCTACCTTTAGTGGAACAACTTCCACCCACTTAGTAAAATAGTCTGTTGTAGTAAGAATGTATTTATGTTGTTTGGATGAGTTACGAACAATCTCACCTATGATATCCAGTCTCAATTATTCAAAAGGTTGTTCAATGTTGACTGGCTGCGAAGGTAAGGCTGGTTTTCTTTGTATTCCAGTAACAACTTGGCATGTTTTACATTTTCTCACATATGCATGAGTGTATTTGAACAATGTTGGCCAATAATATCCTGCATGAATGATTTTATGTGCTATGGTATCTCCTCCAAATGTCCACCTGCAGGTCCATCATGGAGTTCTTGCAAAACCTTTTATGCTTCAGAGTTTTCAAGGCATCTTAATAGTACAAAGTCGTATTTTTTCCTTAATGAAACATTATCTATGATTTGATATTGATTAGCTTTCAATCTTAAAGATCTTTTTCTTTTATAATTGAGTTCTATCGGAGCATATCCATTTTTTAAATAAATTATAAGATCAACATATTGTGATTTAGAGTTGTTCAAGCTTACCTCGGCAATGTGTACAATGTTACCTGACTCTTCATCATCTGATATGTTGGATGCTCTGGATAGTAATCTGTAGAGACCTTGCCTTATAACAATTTTGGCTGGTCTTATGTCAATGTCATATTCTTGTAGAGCAGTAACCCAATTTGTCCTTTTTAATCCTAGTTCTTTTTGAATACGTAATTGCCTTATTTCCTGTTAGAGTCAATTTATGAGTGATAAAAGATAGCTCTTTTGAGAGTTTTTCCATCAGGTGTTAGTCAATTTTTTTTTCTTTTTCAGTTAGTTCTTAGCAATATTTTTGGTCACTAAACAAGTCCTATCTTGATATGTTTCTCCTTCACATAATTTTATCACCATTTAAAGGTCTAAATTCAGGTCAATCCATCTCACATAGGTCAAGTCTAGGGTCAAAACTGACCATGGAAAAATCTTCAGTTTTTCACTAAAAAAAAAGGCAGCAAAACCTCCATTTCATTCATAAAAGTATAGTTGAAGAAGCAAGTCAGTTTTTAAAGTTCAAAATAAACTCTGCATGTCATAATAATTTCCTCTTCTATTGCTATATTCGAGAATAAATGAAGAGCTTTGTTGAAGATAATTTTTTTCAAAATCACATGTTTATCAAATTTTTATTCTTCAAAAATTCTAAAAATCAATCTCGATACCATAGGATTTAATCTTATGCGTTATTCTCCACTACCCTTGTGACACATTGCATTCCCTAACCTGTCAATTATCCATGTCACATCAAATTTACTATCCCCCTACCCCACCATTCATTGAACTTCGACAGACGCTAGCCACCTCCCATCTCACCGCTCATCCATCGTGCCTTGATCAAATCCAATGACCCACATGTGACTTTGGCCCCTCCTCATCGTTTGAAATTTAACGTCGGGGGGTG
Organism: Pinus albicaulis; assembly: GCA_034641835.2. Classification (NCBI taxonomy): domain Eukaryota; kingdom Viridiplantae; phylum Streptophyta; class Pinopsida; order Pinales; family Pinaceae; genus Pinus; species Pinus albicaulis. The sequence goes on from CM076580.1 coordinate 1,823,474,763, forward strand.
GGGGGGCAAAGAAAATGGTTGTTTCAAAACCCTACCCCACCGCTACTTGTAGAAAGCAGATGATATTGCACCCCCCTTGCATGAAACCACTTACTGCCAATTGTACCCCTCCAAAATCCCACCTATCCAGTTGAAACCAATACTACACCTGCCATTCATGTCATGCCACATGGTTATGCTATTGTCCAATCAAATTAATTCCCGCTTTTCCATAACCGTTAGCCAAAAAATTCAATCCTAACCGTTAGGCTAGCGTACCCGCGCCATTTTCAAACAAGAATTAAACCAATTGTCCATAAATTCATCACTAAACACCTGTTTGAACTTTTATTCTGCTAATTTCTCTTCTCTGCATAGGATTACAAATTTTTAGTTATCACCAGAAATCCAGAGATCAACCTTACCACTATTTAAAGCCATCCTTTGCAGCTGTTGATAATATTCTTCTAATCTACAGAGATTTTCCTCAGTCTCAGCCTCTATTTTGCATTAGAAATTCTTGTTTCCACCATTTCAATAGAGCCAATCATGCCTCCAAAGAAAAAAGGACCAGAAGAACCAGAAAGTCTACTATTACACCTTCCAATTGACTTTCATAACATACCACTAGCAGACAGAGACCATAAGATCCATGAAACCCTTTGTGAACTTGAGTTATTTGAATTGTATTGCTAGTTAGAGGATAAATTCTTAGACAAATATGATGATATAGGAATAGGATTCTAACCTTCAACATTTTATCTTTCCTCATGTTATCTCTCCACCGGATCTCCAAGGCTAAGAAGAGACCAGCAAAGGTAACTACAAACCAAGCTCTCGCCAAGTGGCTAGCCCTACTAGGTAGGAGAGGGATCTATCCAAGGGATCACAGCTAAGAGGGCTGGATAAATTAGGTTTTAGGCTAGGTATAGTAGCACATGGGTTTTGATTGGTTGATTTGGGTGCTGGATGAGTGAATTAGGTCAAAGAGGTAACTAGGTCAAGGAAAATAAGATTAGAATCGCAAGCATATAATAGGTAAGGTAGGTAATAACTCTAACACTTTAGGGTTATTAGGTGAGATGGATCATAGTGGCGAGGTGCTAAAAATAGCATGACAATACATGAATTCTTTTTAAATTGAAGAAACTGAACAAATTATGGCGATTCTCGCAAAACAGAGCATAAAAGATGTATTATGAATATCAAACTTGAGAATCAAACATATCATAGAGCTGGAATTAACATGAATAGTACAAAAAATTGTTGTGTAACCAGCGCCAAAAATAGAAGAAAAGAGATATCAATGCCTTAGAAATAAGCCACTTCGAGGGGGCAACCTCCAATACATTACATAAATGAACAATTCTTGGATGATACAATTTACAAAACCTCCTTTCTATATATAGGAGTCCATGTGGCCATAATGTAATCTTAGTGGGCCACAATGTAATCCTAGCCAACCTAACAATAATAATTTAAGGGCACAATAATAACAAAATGGGGGTTACAAGGGTACAATAATAACAATAAGGGGGTTACACTAACAAAAATAAGGGACTATACTAGTAATATAGGGGCCTAACATGCCCCTCTCCTTCAAAAAAGTGTTGTCCTCAACGCTTGAGTAGCTCTGGGTGCTTCTGTATAAAATTCTCATCCTCCCATGTAGAATCTTCAGTGGGTAAGTTCTTCCACTTGATGAGATACTCTGAAATTGATCGATTCCGTAGTTGTCGAGTTCTCGTTTCCATGACCGCTTCTGGTTCCAATATGATTTTTCCTTCCTCATCAAGTTCTGGCAATATTGTTTGAACTGGAAGATTTTCACCTATAACCTTCTTTAAGCATGAAACATGGAAAACCGGATGTACTCGCGAAGAAGCAGGAAGCTCCAATTTGTATGCCATAGTACCAATCTTTTGAAACACCTTGTAAGGACCATAGTACTTTGGCGATAATTTATTATCCTTCTTTGCTTGCTTGAGGGACATTTGTTTGTATGGTTGTAGCCGTAAAAATACCCAATCTCCCACATCAAAACTTCTCTCGCTACGATGTTGATCTGCCTGTTGTTTCATTCGATTTTGTGCCAAATTCAGGTTATCCTTTAAGAGTTGGAGAACTTCTTGCTGATGCTCGATGTGATCTTCCACTACTTGAAACTTCGAATTTTCCCTTAAAGATGATGTGATGGATGGTGGATGATATCCATAAAGTGCCATAAATGGGGTCATTTTTGCTGCAGTATGGAAGGAAGTCTTATACCACCATTCAGCGAGAGGTAACCACTTGACCCATTGTGTTTGTTTATCAGATACAAAACAACGAAGATATCCTTCCAAACATTTATTTACTATCTCAGTTTGACCATCAGATTGAGGATGATAAGAGGAGCTATGAGCTAATTGAGTACCCAAACAAGAAAATAACTCCGTCCAAAAATTTCCAGTAAAAATGGGATCTCTGTCGCTCACAATAACCCTTGGGCTTCCATGTAGCTTTTGAATTCTGTCCATAAATATAGTAGCAATTGTACTTGCTTTAAATGGATGAGATAATGCACAAAAGTGTGCATACTTGGTAAGTCTATCAACTACCACCATGATGACACTCTTTCCTTTGGATTTAGGTAAACCTATGATAAAATCCATTGAAATCTCCTCCCAACGTTGACTTGGAATGGATAAAGGTTGTAGAAGTCCTGGGGTCTTAATTGTCTCAACTTTATTCTGCTGACAAACCAAACATTCTGCCACAAACTTTTGAATATGAGATTTAAGGCCATCCCAAAAAAAATATTTCTTCACCCTATGGTAATTTAAAAAAAATCCTGAGTGTCCTCCTAAAGGAGAAGTGTGCAATTCCAGAAGAATATTTTGTTTTAGTTGGGAATTCTTACAAAGATATAAGCGATCTTTGTACCATAAGGAATCATTTTTCCAACTAAATGTATAAGATGTACTAGGATCTTGCTGCAAATTTTGAATGAGTGTCCATACATATTTGTCCTTCTTCCATTCATCTCTTGCTTTAGTTATCCAATCTGGTTGGATAATAGAAATGGCACAAAGCAATGCTTCCACCTCTTCATTCTTTCTTAAGAGTGCATCTGCAACAACATTAAGCTTTCCTTTTTTGTAGATTATTTCAAAGTCATAACCCAACATCTTTGTGACCCATTTTTGCTGCTCTTTTGAAGATAGTCTTTGTTCCAAAGTGTTTAAGACTATCATGATCAGTTTTTACCTTGAAGTGTCTTCCCATTAGGTAAGTTCGCCATTTCTTTAGTGCATGCAGTATTGCTAACATTTCCTTCTCATAAATAGGTTTCTGTAAATACTTTCCTTTGATTGGACGACTTTCAAAAGCAATGGGTCTTCCTTCCGGCATTAAAACTGCACCAATTCCATTTCCTGAGGCATCACATTCCACAATAAAGGTTTTTGTGAAGTCTGGTGTAGCTAAGACCGGTGCTAGGCACATTGCCTCTTTAAGACGTTCAAAGGCCTTAGTTGCTTCGGGAGTCCATGAAAATGCATCTTTCTTCAATAATGTTGTTAGAGGTGCTGCTATTCTCCCATAATTCTTAACAAACTTGCGATAATACCTCGTTAACCCGAGAAATCCTCGCAACTTCTTTATGGTAGTGGGGACTTTCCATTCCTTAATGGATTTAATTTTGTTAGGGTCTACTTTAACACCCTCGTGAGATACAATATGACCCAGATATTCCAACTCTTGTACTCCAAAGAAACATTTGGATGTTTTTGCATATAATTGTTTCTCCTGCAATAGTTTGAGCACCCTGTCAACATGTTCAACATGATCTTTCCAAGACCTACTGTAGATTAGTATATCATCAAAAAATACTAGCACAAATTTTCTAAGGAAGGGTTTGAAAATGGAATTCATCAACCCTTGAAATGTGGAAGGTGCATTGGTAAGGCCAAAAGGCATGACCAAAAATTCATAATGACCCTCATGAGTTCGAAATGCTATTTTTGGAATATCTTCAGTCTTCATTCTAATTTGATGATATCCAAAACGAAGATCCAACTTGGTAAAATAAATTGCTCCATGTAATTCATCCAATAATTCATCAATCACAGGAATGGGAAATTTGTCTTTAATGGTGAGCTTATTGAGCTCCCTATAATCTGGACACATTCGCCATGATTCATCCTTCTTGTGTACCAATACTACAGGAGCAGAGAAAGAACTTTGACTAGGTTGAATTATACCCGCCTCTAACATTTCTGCAATCATACGTTCAATTTCGCTCTTTGGAAGTAAGGATATCTATAAGGCCTGATGTTTGGAGGAACACTTCCTGGAATCAAATGAATAGCATGATCATGATCACGAATAGGTGGGAGTCCTTTGGGAGTTTCAAACACCTTGGAATGATTGTCCAAGACTTGTTGGAGATCTGCATAAATAGATGATTTTGATGTTGGAACTTCTAGTGAGCATAATTGTGCAATTACGCCTCGTTCTTTCTTTATAAGCTTTGTCATGACATTAGAGCTTATTATCTTTCCTGGCTTCCTTGCAATACCCCGTAATTCGACTTCCTTTCCTTCTGAAAAAAATTTCAAGAAAAGTTCTCATCATGAGATTCTTCTACTATCTTTTCACCATTAGGAAACATTTCTTGTATCAACTTTGTCAAACCTTCAATGTCTGCTTTTAGATCATTCTTCATGTTTTCCATGTTTTCTTTCATGTCATCCATCTTAGCTTCCATGCCAGCTTCCATGCCATCCATCTTAGCTTCCATGCCTTTCTTCAAACTGTCCATCTTCTCTTCCTTGCCTTTCTTCAAAACTTCCATTTCATTTTTTGTTGCTCTTTGCGAGAGTGAAATTTGTTGCACTTGCTCTTGTAATTTTGATAGATCATGTTGCAATTCTTCATCTTCATGAGTCATAGTAGAGCCTTCTGAAGGCTTAATTGGTGTTGAATTATTTTTACGGGACATCTTTTAGAACCCAATACTGATATCTATTCTACAATATGCCCTTGGAATCAATTCAAATTGATTCTTCAAACAAGACTTATGCAATTCAGAAAATAAAAAATAAAAAAATACACACCTTTTTCTTTCTTTTGAGGAGCGCAATATTGAAATTGGATTACCTCTGTGATTGCAGCACTTCAATATTTGAATTTCAGTACCAACGTAGCCCTCTAAATTATCTCTCAAATGCCACATTTCTGACTTGATTTGGATTCTCCAAGACAAAGTTGTGTCCAATCTCCCACAATGACCTAATTATGGACTGGTTTGGTAGAGCGAACTTGTGCAACTCCCCACATGTCACTGTTTCATCCTTCGGATCTGAAATTGATATCCAAGAAACTGCAGTATGTGTAATTGCGACCACTTTTTACGGCACTGCCATCCGATGCTCAGAGAGAGAGTTATGAAGATTTTCCCACAATCACCTCTTTCCAATGAGCCTGAAAAAGCACTACCTTGCACAGATCAAATCTCCAAAAATATTGTGAACCAAGCTCTGAAATTTTTTGAAAATTTTCCTTAGGATTTCAGCTTCGCACCCTAAAAATTTCAGCTTCTTAAACTTCGTAGAAAAAACGTTATAACGCAAATACCAAAAATTCCACGATGACATGTTTAGGAGCCTGAAAAAAGACCTAACTTCCACAGATCATATCTCCAATAATGTTATGAACCAAGCTCTGAAATTTTTTGACGATGTTCCTCAGGATTTCAGCTTCGTACCATAAAAATGTTAGCTTTTGAAACTTCGTAGAAAAAAATTTATAGCGAAAATTCCACGATGACCTGTTTGGAGCAGCGAAACCCTAGAATCCAAAGCTCTGATACCAAATGTTGTGTAACCAGCTCCAAAAATAGAAGGAAAGAGATATCAACGCCTTAGAAATAAGCCACTTCGAGGGGGAAACCTCCAATACATTACATAAATGAACAATTCTTGGATGATACAATTTACAAAACCTCCTTTCTCTATATAGGAGTCCATGTGGCCATAATGTAATCCTAGTGGGCCACAATGTAATCCTAGCCGACCTAACAATAATAATTTAAGGGCACAATAATAACAAAATGGGGGTTACAAGGGTACAATAATAATAATAAGGGGGTTACAATAATAACAATAAGGGACTATACTAGTAATATAGGGACCTAACAAAAATTCATACATATGAAACTGAAGAAGAAACTATGCCAAAGTATAGTACCACATGAATCCCAAAATAATAGTTGCAACTCATCCAATATATTCGTGCCAAAATTTGAATACACTAGTGTCTCTAATTAATACAACATCATACAACTTGTGAAATGAGTCAAGAAATGAAATATATAGCCATGAAACAACTTCTCTCAACCTTAGTGGTCGAATCCCTGAGTTGTGGAGCTAATCCACAAAAGTCTGAACTGCAAACCTAAAGTGTAGGGAGGTTGAAATGACTCATCCCTAACTTTATGAAACTGATTGATCAATCCTCTCAAAGAGTTTTACCTAATGTATTTACCCCTAGGTAACTTAAAAACATCATTATTATATTTACATCCATCAATTACATTGGTAAAAACATGATTTTTCCATGTTGAAATTGAGAAAACTGGAAAAAAATCAAGAAAAACAAAGAAAGGTAAGGAGCACAGTGCCAGTTTCAGGAGCGCAACGCCAATTCTAGCTCAAATTTTGAAGGGGTCGCTGATATCCAAATTGAGCTTCGGATAGCTCATTGGAAATCCTGTCTTTTCTAGTTTCGAAAATGGTCCTTGGTTTCAAAAAATGATGAGTTTTATCCCTCCAAAAAATGAATCTCCCAAGACCGTTTAAGAGCGCAACGCTTGCTTGAAAATGAGGGCAGAAATGTCATTGTTTGAGTGTTTTTTGACATTTTCACCTGCTAGTTTGCCCAAATTTTCTTAGCAAAGTGCCTAACCTGACTTTATTTTGAATTCTGAATCCAATGGTACATTCAATTTTTCATTTGGAGCCTCCTAACAGTGTAACTGTGCCAAAACTACCAAAAGTTGCAAAAACTAAAAAAGAATCAAAGCTTGCTCCAAATTTCTCCAAAATTGTATTGTGGAAGCCTGATGAAATGTGCTAAGCAATCATGGATGCATCAACAAGGATGTCAATATTTTCTCCTTCCTTTTGCTTGGCTAGGGTTTGCTTATGTTTCTCTTGAAATTGCTTGAGTTTAATGCTACAAACCTTGTTTCTTGTGATGTACATGTTAGACAAGTTTCTGAGCATTTTTTTGTCCTTGTTTGCCTTGTGGAGGAGTTTCTCAAGATGGATGTTGACCCTATCAAGCCATGTCTCTCTATCATCTTCAACCTCCTTGGAAATCCTCTCCTCAAAAGTGAGTCTTTCATCCTCATTCTTCTACTGTTGCAAAGGCCACTTAAGACCACTTTTCTTTGGTCTTTTTCTACTGCTTTGGATGTCATCATGATCAGGGTCATTAAGTGGCATCATGGCTTTACCTCTCTTTGTTTTGAGAAGCTCTAGCTCCATAAGAGCTTGTTTATCCTTCAACTTCTTATTCTCCTGCTTAAGAAATGAAATGAAAAATTGAGCTTTATCCAAATTAGTTTGCAGCTCTCTAATTTGGGCATCCTTCTCTTTGAAAATCAAACTTGAGGCCTCATGATCATCCTCCTGATCCAATTCAACTAGGTCAAAATATCTTTGTTCATCATGAGGGTCCTCATCCTCTTGCATGACTTCTTCTTGCACAACTGCCTCTTCTTGCTTTTTCTTTCCCTTTTGTACTTGATTTGCTGATGAAGAAGGCAAGGTCCCTCCCATAATCTGTGGGGAAAAAATCTGCCTATGCCCTCTCTGATATGTTTTAGCCAATGAATCTATCTTAGCCTCTTTGGTCTTTGTAGGCTCTTTGACCAAAACTTTGCTGGATGACCCAATATGACTATGAAATACTGATGATGGCGATGGTATGGATCTAGTAGCCTGAGCTGATGAAGGAATAGATGCAGAGGGTTGATATGAAGGAGGGTTGTTTTTAGCATGTTGAGCTTGTGGAGCAGTGAAAACATCATTGGAAATTAAGGTATCTCATGAAATACACAATTGATCTAGATGATGGAGTACATTGATTTTGATCAAGGAGTGATCAAAGAGTAAAGTCATACTCCCGAAATACTAGTAGCCATCGGCATATTTTCCCCCCCAACACAGGCTTATTGACCAGGTACTTTAAAGCTAAATGGTCTGTGAACATTTTGAAGTGGCCTCCTAAAAAGTAATGCTGATAATTCTGCAACGCGTAAACCATGGCCAATCACTCCCGCTTTGTGGTGGAGTAGTTGTGTTCCGCACCAGAGAGCTTCTAACTTGCAAAGGAAACCAGATGGTCAATATCTCCTTCTCCTGGCTATGTAAGAACAACCCCGAGAGAAATGCCCGATGCATCGATGTGAACATGAAACACCTTCTCCCAATCCGGAAAGATGACAATAGGTGCCGAGACCATCTTTTCTTTTAGTAGCTCGAAGCTCTTTTGACATTCATTGTTCCAAAAGAACGAAACATATTTCTTGAGAAAATTTTCCATAGGGGCAGTAATCAGTGCATAGACTTGAATGAATTTCTTGTATTAGCCTGTGTGTCCAAGGATTGAATGTAACTGTTTCTCTGTGGTTGGTACTGGAAAATTTATGATAACTGTGATTTTGGCAGGATCTACCATTAGTCCTTGCCGACAAACTATGTGGCCAAGCAAGAATTCAAAGGGTACGCAGAAGATACACTTCTTGATATTTAGGGAAATCTGGTGTTTCCGGCAGGCATCCAACATCATGTGCAGGTTTGAGATGTGTGCCTTGACCAGGCCGAAGACAGTCCAATCATCGAAATACACCTCAAGGAACTTATGAATGAATTCTTTGAACACTGCGACAACGACCCGTGAGAAGATAGCAGGGGCATTTTTGAGTCCAAACATTATTATAGTATACTGAAAGGATCCCCACTTAGTGGCGAACGTGGTTTTTCTGCGGTCCTCAGGTGCGATTCTTATCTGATGGTATCCTGAGAATCCATTCGTGAAAAAGTATGCTTCCTGTCCTCCCACGTTGTCTAAGATTTCTTCTGAGAGTGGCATTGGGAATGGATCATGAACGCAGGCATCGTTTAATTTGTGTAGGTCTACATAGATCCGAATCTCTCCCTTGATTTTTTTCTCCTGAACCACCATTGGACTGACCCAGTCTGACTGTTCAATAGGTTCGATGATACCCGCAACAAGCATTTTATCGTGCTCATCCTTGACCTTTTTCTTATACTTTGGGTTCAACCTATAAGGTCGCTGCTTTATGGGTCGTGCATCGGGTTTGAGAGTGATATGCATGACCCCTAAGTCCCCCGTGATCCCCTTTAGCTCGAAAAACTTTGTAGGGAACAAGTCCTGATATTCTATAAGTAATTTGGCCACTTTGCCTATTGTATTCTCATCCCAGTAGTCCCCAATCTTAGCCAACTTAGGTTGCTCTTTCGTCCCAATGTTTACTTCGCGCAGCTTGAGAGGCTTCGTGACATTCACTTCTTTCGGCGGAGGTCCTTCAATGACGTGCTCCCCTTCTGACTCTGGGATAGAGACAGACCGCAGATCATCTTCACCTTCCTCTCTAGCCAGGATGCGGCAGTTGACAATATCTTGCATATGTGTTTCCCATGTTGGAGTCTTGAATACTGCAGAAGAGCCGGTCTTGCCAAACACGAATGTATCTGTGTCCTGCAAAGCTTCGTCAAGCACCTCAGAACCCCCTATCAGTATGAATGTTCCTATAAAGTCCTTCTTCAGAGTTTCCCAGTGGCGGGTGCGCTGATGTAGCTCTGCATCCAGGTACCAGGTAGTAGGGATTGGACCCAACGCGTGAGTGAATAAGTGAACCCACTCTTCTGTAGTTCGGTCATCCCATGCCTCCATCCATGCAACCATGTGTTCACGCGGATCCCCTGGGCCAAGGAACATCTTGACCCGTACCTCCGCTAGAGTCTTAAATTGTAAGAGCATCATGGCCCGACAATCCTCGCACCCCGGGAACGCTTCCTTATGCATCTCCCACCATCGTGCAGGGGTTGCACGCATCGCTAGGTTAAGGGACCATAACCTTCGTTCCCTTGGAACCTCGACTTCAAATGCTCGCAAAAGTCCCTAATGTTACCATAACCATCGAAATAAGGAAATAAGGTAGATCTCTTACCTCGGAGGAGATGCAGTGGAATTTCTTCATGATTGGAAGACATCGCAGCGCAGAGACATCATGTAACTTGTTTTTCCAATTCTCTATCTCCCCATCAGATTCAGAGAAACATTCACTGTCCTTTTCCTAGCAGAGTACCCCCTCTGCAGTGGGGTTGATCCAATCTTCATCTCGTGCAGTCAACTTATAGATGTGATCCACCTCCTCTTCGTCACGCACTGGTTCTGTGTATCGTTCGCCTTCGACAGGATCTAATGGTACTATTACCCTTGTATCGTTATTCTCGAATACCATGCTTCTCTTCTTTAGGTTAATGATGCCCCCCATATTGATGGCCCAATCCAAGCCCAGGAGCATAGGGTAGGGGTCTGCATCGTCGAAAATCTAAATTATTTCAAAGTCATCCCGGACCTTAACCCCTATGATATCCACCACAATCTTCGATAGTCTTCCCAAGGGTATGATCTTCTGTTGATTGGCCATACACAGCTGGATAGTGGACCATTCCAACTTAGGCTCCCCCATTCATTGCCAAGTATGTTTAGGTAGTACATTTGCATTTGACCCTAGGTCTAAAATAACCTGATCCATCTTGTAATCACCGATCTGCGCAGTCAACCGCATCTCCCTACCAGTGCGTTTCTTATACATATAGAGTTTGTGTACGTCCTTGACTTCTGAAGGGAGGATAGGTCATGTTGAATAACTATCTATCAATGCCTGAAGATTTTCCATAGCCTTTGGGTTGTGCAACAGCTTCATACATGCCTATAAAAAGGGTTTTACCTCCTCATGTGCCTTTAGGTCTTCAGGTGGCTGCAAAGTAGATGCCTCTGCTTCAGCAGAGTCTTTGTGAGCTGCGAAAAGTGTTTCTTTCTCCTTTTTTAGATCCAAACCTTCTTATTTGATAGCTGCTGGTCGGATCAGGGGCTCGATTGCAGTTTTTTCCCCAGGCCCCCAGTGGCCATCCCACTATGTGTTACAACATTCAAGCTTGGATATTTGTCTCTTAGCTCGACCTTAACCCTCTGCACATTCTGCACAGGTGTCGGCTGCTTTTATTGCATCTTCGCTATCAAGACTGGACAATCTTCAATCGCATGGTCCAGCTGCCTGCAATATCAACAGGACTGTCTTGTAGGGTTTAGAAAGTCCCTGGAAAAGTGCCCCACCTCCCCATAGTTATAACATATTAGTTGCCCTCGTCCCCAACCTGCGCTTCCGCCTCTTTCGCCTCCCTTGCCTCTTGCTGGGGAGCCCTCTGCGCTCGAGAGGGATCTCAGTGAGGATGGATCTGACTGCGCTCTATAGAGATTCCCTCGATTGATCATCAAATCATACATCTGGCAGATCTGCTCATCATGTCCTATCGACCTGTAGAACCTGCATCATTGTTGTTTTACTTTTGGGACGTACGCAGCAAGGTGGGGATAGTGGTTTGTGTCATGCAACTCTGCAACGCGGCAATCATCGCACCATAGTGCCAGCCCACTTGGTCTTGCAACTTCTCTAGGGTGCAACAGACTAGGTCCCCCGGCCTACATGTATTCTGTTAACAGAGGGCAGTTATCCTTGGTGTGACCATTCATCTTGCATCGTATGCACCATCTTTCAGGGCTAGCCTCTGCTCCTCGTTCCTTTTGCAGATTATGGATCTCCATGTGCATCGCCTCCAGTTGTCCCTGGATCTGCTAGATGCCTAGCTGGGTATCATCTCTGGGCGCAACTTCTAACTTCATAGTGACCTCCAGAACTTTTTCTGGTGATTTGAAAGTTTGGTGACCCATAGGTATGTGTAGGTGAGGCAGCAGCATAGCAACGAACCATTCCGTGTGCTGTTTATCGTCGTACTGAAATCCTCCTTCTCTGATCACCTTATTTAGTCATTGATCGGCCTCCCACACCGACTCAGAAGTCCCTTGCTTTAAATCCTTTAGATCGACCACTATTTGAGAATAGGATTTAGGCTTCTTGAACTGTTGTTTCAAGGCATTCTTGATCTCTTCAATGGTTGAGTTTGCATGTTGGCCGATGTATCCCATGTACCAATCCAAATCTCTTCCTTCTAAGGCAATGGACATCTGTGCCCTCTTCACCGCATCACCAGCTACGTTCTATGTAGTCCATACCGACTTTGCGACAAACCAGAATTGATCCATGTCTTAATCTCCAACACCCTTAAAGGTAGGCAACTTCATGTGCACAGCCATGTCGTCTTCTAGTGGTGGAGGTGTAGTTGAATTCTTACCCCTACGCTAGTTCAAAAGTGGTGTGGCTAGAGGAATCTGCACAACTGCTTCTCTTACTGAGTTGTAAACAGATCTACCTCCTTCTTGGTTGGTTTGATAGTACTTGCCACTTCGCGTCGTACTTCCGTCCAGATCAAAGGTCATTCATTCGGTGTGGCTACACATAATAATTTTTTCGCACTGTAATATTTTAATAAAAAATGGTAAAGTCTTCAGAAACTTACCCCTAAATCCTTTGAAGAATCTTCGCTCAGATTAAGCGTAGGAGACGAAATGATCGATGGCAAATTCTATCATGAATCCTCCTAGCATGATGTCCACCCAGTGGTTTATTGTGTGAGTGATGGTGTTATCAGCCTTCTCTAATTTCTCGATCAATTCTGGGGTCCATTGTGTGACTCGTTCGTCCTTCCAACACTTTTGAAAGTCGACCAACCTTGTGAGCCACTCCTGGAGCTCGCTCGCAATGGTTACAAAGAAGATCTCGTAGGTATATGTGAAAATATACTTATTTTTCCACTTTTCGGTGGTCAACCTCTTACTGCAGTTTTATTTTACTGTGAATTCTTGAACTTGTTGTTCGAACCATTCATAAATTTCTTTTTTCTCGGGTTTCCAGTACGACCTTGGCATTGCCTGATCCCTCTCTCAAAATTCTCCCAGTCCTGGCAACAGATCCATTTGTTGTCTCGAGGGGTCCTGACCCAGGTTTGGAGGTTAAGTTTTGCCAACAAACCCCTATACTATTGGCCCTTTCGACAGTGACCTGCTTGTGCAGGCCAAAGTCTCACCCAAAGCAGTATGGGAGGGTGCTAGAACCAGGTTTCCGCACCCTGGGAGAGGGCAGGTAAGTCAGGCAGAGTTGCGTTCGACTTCACAAATATCAGATCGCATATTACATAACCCAGATCTATCAGTCCCTTCGCATCCACGTGCGCAATACCACATATAATCACAATAATTAACAGATACAAGACAATAAAGCAACTATCACAGCTATTCTTGCATAAAGTCTAACAAGCAGATTCAGATCAATTGTCAACGCAACATAAGTACTTAACACAGTAACTTGCGGAGATCACATAGAATCATGCATAACATAACAGATATCACAGAGTTCAACAACCTTCCACTTTCATTAATCCTTTAGATCCTTTTACAATACCCAAAACCCAACCTATGCACACAGTAGCAGGGTCCGCACACATTAGGACTGAGGATCTCTGTGCACACAGCCAACAGGAGTCCTTTCCCCAAAAACCCAAAATAGATCTACTAAGTCGCAATTCGCACCAATATTAGTCAATGTATTCCTCACAACTCAACAAAGGCTCAATTACTTATACTACTTTAGCCTACACATCCAATGGTCCACAAACCATGGTTTGCAGACTCTTGGTCTACCCTTGACCCACTTATAATGCATTAGGGGCTTTGACCCACCCAAAAACCCCTGCATTAGACTAAATATAATAAAAAATATACAAAGTGGACCAGATTTTCAGCTTTATAAGAGACCCTGTCCCAACAGGTTATACCTATCAACAAGGTAACTGAAAGAAAAGACTCTCTTTCTCTCATTTATGTACCTTGGTTTGATGAATGGTTCATAATATTGGTCATCCAAGTATTTGGCTTTAAAACACTTCTCACCGATGTTTGGTATTCCTATGGCAGTAGCAATCATAGGTGTAGATATAGTGAAGGTCAAACATGCAAGGGTCACCTGATTGTCTCTAATATTTGAGATGAAAACTCTGCTCAAAAAAGGGTGGTGTTGAAATATTTGGATAATTTTGCTGAAATCAAGGCAACCAACATATTAAAAGCAAGAGAATTTCATAGGTGGTTCTCTGGTGTTGATGTGCTCAAGCCTCGGAATTCTTCCTCCTTTGTGAGGTCTCCTTCCCTCTTTGTCCTCCTCTTCCTCCATGTAATCTCTATCTTCCTCTTCCATAGTGTTTTTAGTTTTGAAACCCTAGGGAAAGGAAATGGGAGTGGAAAATAGGTTTAGAGAGTAGGAAAAATTGGGGGAATAGGGAAGGGTGTTAGGGAAATTAGGGGGCTGATATGGGATTAAATTACTTAGGGAAATTGATTACAGGCATAGGGGAAGTTGCTTAGAAAATTAGTAGTCTAGGAGTAGGGTTTTGGGTAATGAAGTTTTGGAACAGGTATTTAGTGATGTAGGGATAGGATTAGGGTTTAATGTGATGTGGGAAGGAAATGCAGGGTCTAGGGAAAAATTTAGGGCTGTAGGAATGAAATTTAGGGTTTCTTAGCTTAAACACTTGGCAAAATTGAATGAGAGATTTTATACCTTAAACTTGCAAATGGAAACTTCTAGGAGGGCACAAATGATGTTGCTTACTTGTATTTATGTGGAGAAACCCTTTGCTGGTGGTTTGGAGTAGTGGTATGAAGTTTTGAAGACTGTGGATGAAATTGGCTAGGAGCACAACGCTAGTTCTAGGAGTGCAGCGCCTCATTGCTAGGAACACAACACCCTCTTCATGGAGCGCAGTGCCTAACCTCCAGGAGCACAGCACCACCCAAAACTTGAGATTTGACCCTGCAAACTGATTTTTCAAGGTGAGGGAGTGTGAGACCGATTGTTGGGAGAGAAAATGAATTCTTTCTTTGTCTTGTGATGGGATTTATACTTGATGATTTGAATGAACTTGCCTTTGGGACCCACTTTTATTTATTCTCATTCACTTTAAACTCTGAATCTTGAACTTTCACTTTTGTTTCTGATCTTTTGGAGATTTTTCATTTGATGGATTGAAAACACTTACACTATAAAGATTCTGAGCTTTCTTGGCACATGAAACCCTTTAGTTGACAACTATCTTGGAACTATTGAACTTATTACAAATTGAGAAAACATAAAATTACATGATGAAATGAAAATTACAATATGGAATAAAAACTAAATATTACATTTGAACTTTACATAGTAAAGTGAATTTATTGATCACTCTTAATCTTGTTGGTCTTTTATGCAATGGAAATGATGTTTTATTGGACCTTGAAAACCCTAAAACCTAATGGACATACTAACTGAATGGAATTCATGATGATATGACTAAAATGGTGATAAAGGCTCATGAATAATGAACACTCAACATAGTGACAAAGTGAACCAAGAAGTAATGAAATGAAATTTTTGGAAAAGAGTGAACTTTGATGAAAGTCTACACCAAGTGACCAAATGTTTGCGTGACCTAGTCAAATGATAAAAAATTTCTGAGTGGGACCCCTAAAATGACATAAAAGAGTTAATTTTGATCACTGGTGGAAAAGGATGAAAATACTGACACTAACACCTCACACCCATAGTGCTCTAGAATTTGTTAGAAGATGCCAAGCTTGGCACATGCCCAATCAAAGAGCTATTATCGCTCCTACAAGAGATATTTTAGTGACCATCACTGCTCAAACCATTGAAAAAATGATGGAAGCCCCAACGACATAGAATGCCACACCATTTTCCCAAGAAGCATTGATTGAAATATATCAGAAGTTGAATTTTGAAAAAAGAGCTCAAACTCTTTAGCTGTTTATGACTGAAAATGATCCATTACCCAAGAAAAACCCCCCATTTCCATCATCCATTTTCCCTGAAAGATCCAAACGAATCATCACAGCCAGTTCCTACCTTCTTGGTTATTTTTCAGACCAATGGGTAGATGAAGCCATCATAGGATTCATGTCAATTTTCTCCATAGATTCCAAACCCTCCATCATTTTCAATTTCATTTAATTCAATGCAGAATCCATCCATGAGAAGTTTGTCAAATTCCCAACTAAAGAGGTTTTCAAATATGCCTCTGTGTTAGTTTATTTTTTCATATATTCTCAAGGAGACAAATTCAAATTTTCATTACAGAAATTGGATGAGGAAGGAAATAAAATCAATTATTTTCTGGACTTCATTAGTGATGAGGGAACACAAAGAGTATTCATATAAGCAATTTGTAGAATTGTTTCTTCATCCAACACTCAGTTTACTGAACAACACTATAGAGCCCAGGATTAGTGAAGAAATCAGAAAGTTATTGTAGCTGTCAGATCAAACTAGAACAGGGGATTGGTATCTTTATCAAAACTACACATAACTCAGAGTTTATGGTTGTGAAACCCCCCCTTACAAGTTTCCAAAATTCCTCCCCATGAGGATTTTTTCATTGAAGTAAATTAGATAAATGCTTAATGCTGATGAAGTGAATTTTGTATCTGCTAAAAAGAAATCATAATTCAAAATAAAAACATAAATAGGACCTTTTATCTATAATATCAGGATAACAAGAGAGGAAGCAGATAAATTGTTGAAAGAGATGCAGTTTAGCCTCAGTTTCACATGGTCTTATGATCCAGTTGGTGTCATTTCTAAACTAAGGGTATAAAACAAATTTACACCTTATTTTCATATACCTAGACCATAGATTGAAAAATACATGAATCAACTTAAATGGATTGAGGGTACATTATAGGAGGCTGAAGAAAAAACAATGTCTACATCAACATTATAGACTCCTGATGCACATGAGAGAGCAGGTAAAAGGATAAGAGATGATAATTCATCTCCAATGACTGATTTATCCAACAAAGAATTTAAAATTCATTATAGAAAGAAGACAAAGCTCAACCCAATGGTCAATCCTAGCAAGGATTCAGAGAAAGAAGTAATTAAAATTACTGAAGAGACACCTCTTTCCACACATGTGTTGGACTATATAAATCACTTATTAAATTACTGAACATCACACATTTAATTATCAATCCAAGGACATCTGTTTATTCCAATGATAGTGTCACTATTTGTGCCGATACACCAACCAAAAGTAATTTCAAAGAAAAGAAATCGTTGCTGAAGTAAATGCTGGAAATAAATCACTCATGCAAAAATAAAAGAATCCACAAGATTGAAATCACACTTCAATTGATCTGTCTAGCTCGCCACACAATAAGTACCCAGCTGGTATCTCTATTATCACATGTGTAACAACATATAAAGTATTAAAATTGAAGCAGATATATTCTCAGCTGAACAACAACAACAACACTCTAATGATACATAAACTGAAATACAATTACATACACACAACTATTTTAATCACTGCAATCCCTACTAAGAAGGAGGGCCCTTCCTCCATAGCAGGGCATAGGTAGAGAAGGAAATTTAACTGAAAGTAAATAGAATCATGCATGTAACTACAATAACAGAATAATATGTATTATTCTGAACATAATTACAAATCCAAAACAATGTTGTTCTCCGCTAACCTCTCAACCTCTAGGGCCGAGAGATATATAGTGGTTACATTAGAAAATCAAGGGATAGATCAGCCATTAGAATCTTTTGATTCTCATGCTGATCGAAATAGAACTCATACAGTTATAACCACTTCCTAATAAGGTCCTGATTAGAAAATAAAAGATTAAAATTGGAACTGCCCTTAGGTTGTTATCCCAAAAATACAATGTTAACAACTCCTACAGCTATCATAATGAAAACACAGCTGTAGTGCAATCTCCAAAGGAAATGTCAGCAATAATATAGACAAGAGAAGTAAACGGTACAACTGTATCAGTAGTTCGCTAACGAGCCTGTAACAACAGAGTGTAACAACAGTTTGTTGGCGGGTCTGTAACAGTAAGGTGTAACAACATCGCTTTGATGTAACAACACCATCCGAACTACTCTTGTGAACTCCGTGTCTGAGATCTTTGACATATGAAAGCACGACACAAAGACCATCGACCTTCTCCAAACATTCACCATCAATTAGTCATAAAAAGTTACAATAGATTATAATAATTGGTGAATTGGAAAAGTAACAAAAGCAAGGTGAAACAACACAGGTTAGGGTAAAAACGTAGGAAAAAGGGGTAAAGATACTCCCATTGGTTATGGTTATGAAGAAAAATAAGGAAGATAAGTGTAGGAAAAGTGTGCAAAACCAACACCCAACATCTCCCCCAAATTGAAATACTTGCATGTACTCATGATAACTCACCTCTCATGGGAATATTTTCAGTGCAGGTCGGTGAGATCATAAGCATTAGCTGTGTCCTCATCTACAGACTTGTATCCTTGGTTGGCCATCAATTTCCGTACCCAAGATTTTGAATCATACTTGATCAATTCGTAATTGGTCTGGTAATCCTCAATGGGCAACCAGATCAAAGGAAACTTGAACTTCAATCCCAACCACAAAGCACCAAGAAATTGTACAATTTGTGCATAGGTTGGTACATGTGTAATAGCCACCATGAAATTCTGGAATGAGAATGGATCTCCCTTCAATAGCTCAGCACTGCTGGCTTTTGTGTGTTTTAAACACCCTGTCAAAGCTTGGCTCTTCATCATTGCGAATTGATTGAGGCAGAAATTTACAATTATTCTTCTATAAGTGGCAGCTGGTTCTTTAATCCCAAGGGTACTCAACATTCTCTTGAATTCTCGTCTCATCTCAACAGCTCATCCTGGTTCTGCTCGAACCCACAATGTTGTCTTCTCCTCATTAGTATCCATATATTTAATGGCCAGATTCCATTCAATATGATTCCTCATGAAGGATATAAACGCCCTTAATTTAAGATCTCCCATATAAGAGAATACTGTCACAATCATCTGCATACTCACATGTTCACAAATAATGTTGTGTAAAAATAATTCACACAAAAAACTTTGCTCATCAAAATATGAGGCACAAAAAACATCCAGA
Source organism: Pinus albicaulis (assembly GCA_034641835.2). Classification (NCBI taxonomy): domain Eukaryota; kingdom Viridiplantae; phylum Streptophyta; class Pinopsida; order Pinales; family Pinaceae; genus Pinus; species Pinus albicaulis. The sequence continues at coordinate 1,823,493,968 of CM076580.1, forward strand.
AACATACGAGTGGAGGAACATAAATAAGGTCTCTCCTCCATAATGGATTTCAATTGAAACAAGAAGTAATGTTCCCACAAAAAAATAGGATAAGATGGAGAAGGCCGCCTACAACCCAACAAGTTGAGGGCGAGGTCATGAAGTCTCTGCTTATCTACAGTGAGGTCTCGAATCTACTCCTGTAACAACAACAACTGTTCTTCTTGTTTCTTCAGAGCTTCTTCTTCTTGTAATCCTCCCACCTTTTCTTCAACTCTACTTCCATCCATCTTTCATGTAAAGTGTCTATTTCTCTATGATGTTTCTTTAGCGAAATCATCCCATCTTGAAGGGAGATTGCTTCTTGCTTCCATTTTTGTAACTCATAAATTAACATGAGTTTCTCAGATTTCCATCCCGAGATATGACTCGGCGTTCTCCTAGATTCAATACCTTCATCAACAATAGGTGTACCAGCCTCTGCTTCATGGGGTTGTTCCACCTTTGCTACTAGTTCTGGTGTAACAACAGCCTCTTTGGTGGGTTCTTGTGTGCCAACCCCTTTGTTTTTACCTAGAGTCACCCATGTGTCTATTGTTGTTTCTTCTACAATAGGAGTAGCCTCCACAGGTTCTTGTGGGTAGGCTTCTAGGTCGATTATTATAGGAGGCTCTGCTTTAACTACTGGTTCTTGTGTAACAACAATATCATCAGCAGATTCTTGTGTAACAGCTTCCTGCTGTTCTGTTTCTACTTCCATTGGGCTGATATTTTCTCTACGAGCATTATATCCCGCTGCTGTTAAGTTATGAAAACATGTCATGCATACTGACACCATAATTTCTCTTCCCTCAGATAATTTCCCCTTCAATTCCTTGTTTTCCTTTCTTAATTTTTCAAATTCTAAACACAAGGAATTGGTTTCGTCCTTACCTGATGAGGAAGGTTGCCTTTCTTCTTCTAAAACTTTTGCTTCCGTCTGCTTCTTGGCCGTAGGCAAGGGTTTTGCAGGTATGCTAACCTTCACTCTCTGTTTCAGTCTTTTGTCCCTAATTGGCTCATCAATAGGCTTCTTCCAAATTCTAACTCCAACAGGCTGAGTCTGGGTCTCCTCCTCTGTCTGACTTCCTCCTGAAGTTGTGGTCTATTTCCCTCGGCTTGTCCTTTGTATTTTTCTCTTGAATTATTCCCAAGTTTTTCCTTGCTGGCCTAGGGCATCCAACACAATTATCTTAATGAGTCTGTGATTAGTCACACATGTCTCCGGGTATGCTTTTATTTTTACTATTGTTACCATGTGCTTGATGTTTCCAAGCAAATAGAATGGAAGATTGATTCTTTGCTGGTGTCGAAGGTGGTTAAGCAGAGGAAAGTGATAGTTGAACACTATCGTCGATGTCCCTTTGCAAGTGATATATTTGATCAAGCCCAGGGAAACGTCTTCACAAGGATGAGGAAGTGAAAATCTGTCAATTCCTCTTCCTTTCTTCTCCAATTTCTCTTCCCCTACTAGGAAATCCTCTTTCAAGGAGGGGTCATTGATTTTTCTATTAAACCACCTCCGTCCTTCTACTGGTAATGAAGTTACCCTGGAAATTACCTCTTCAGTCACCTCCACTTGCATGCCTCTTACTCGGGTTTGATTATTGTTCAAGTTATGAGAAAATTCAATTGCCACTGGCTCATCTGAGCCTTCAAGCTTGTGGAAAAACTCAACCCATCCAACATCTTTGAATATATGGTAAGCCTCTGGAAAATTCCGCAGAGTATCCATAGAATCTGGCTCATGCCTGACCACTGCTCCACCCATCTCTACTGTTTGTTTCTAAATTTGCTTCTTAATGTTCGACAACACTGTAATATCACTGAGTTTCTGAGTTCACTTCTTTGTTGTTCAGTCTTGCTGTAACGTCACTGTGTCTCTGAACTAGCTACTGCTTGACACCTCTGCTTATCCCAATTGACGAGTTTACAATGGGAATGCAAGGTTTCATAAGGAGGTTGATGAAAGGTGACGACTTTCATGGATTTACTAAATCATACCCTACACTAATATTCATAAATGGCTTATTATGGAAAGTGATGGGATTTCGTGCACACGTTTTTTTCCAACCAGATTCGGTCATCATTATAAATTCTATTATTGATTAGGTTCATGCGAATTTAATAGATATTTATGATTACAACCTTTTTGAAATGATTTCAAATCATATCCCCTCCCCCAATTTAATTGTGACGATCACCCACGATCGTCACAGGAGCATCATTACTTTTCCAATTAATCACCAAATCATCAATGGTAATCATTTACTTTTTTAATGAAATACCCGAGGTGACGTGGATGAAGACTTGATTTGACGGTGTCCTGCTTGCAGTGCTCGTGTTGTTGTGTTTAGCCGGCATGGTTACTATTGTTTATGGAATGAATTACAAAGAACAATATTCGTAGCTATCAGCTGATACATGTGTACAACCAAGACAACTTTTAAATTATTCTAAAAAAAACATAATAATAAGAATAAATTGGTACAGAAAAGGAAATTACATGAGTACCATCATCCTATGACATGGATTAGGAAGGGAAGATGATATTACAGGGAAAAAAACATGGGTGTAATAGTTGCCACAAGAGTGGTTTTCAACTGTTACTGGCTGTCTGACTGCGCCCCGGAAAGGGGTTTTCACAGTTAGATTTATTTTTGTTTTTCTTTTATTTTGTTATTTTATTTTTATTTTTCTTTTATTTAATTATTTATTTTATTTTATTTTTCTTTTTTTTTAAAACAGGTGTAACAGCTGCCACAAAGGTGGTTTTCAACTGCTGCACTTATTGGAACTTCACTTTTTAAGGTTGTAGAGGAGAATGCTCCCCTGCTGTCATAACATGAAGATCAGAGTCCGCGACAATGTTGAAAAATGATTCCTTCGAAGTGGGTTGATGTTATAACCTTAGATGGTGCCCATTAACCAGTAACGACATCTTAGCACTGTCAATGGTAACCAATTATACAGTCCCATTGTCAAAGACTGTATCCACTTCGTAAGGACCTAGTCATCTAGTGCAGAGCTTGCCTTTGAAATATTTGAACCTTGAATCATACAAAAGAGCCCAATGTCCTTTCTGAAATTTTTTCTTCTTAATAAATCCATCATGCCATCTAGCTCTTTACTGCTGAATGATTTTTGTCTATTGAATGGCAGCCAACCGTTTCTCTTCCAACTCATTGAGCTGGTTCAATCTTTGAGTCTTTTCTATACTCAAATAAGAGTGCATACTTTCTACACTAGTGAGTTCATAAGAGTGCATACTTTCTACACTAGTGAGTTGTTGTTGGCATGAGAATGATCACACCCTTGTGTTTATAACTCCATGTTGGTATTCAGAGAGGAAAACTTATCAGACTGAAGGCGAACGATTGTTCAGGACCTCGGGAGAAATCTGTACAACATCAAGGCATCAAGTTGTAAGATTACTCTTTTTATTCAAGATAATACATAAGGATCCCTTTTTCTCATTTATTTGTTTCTATGCTTATTGGAATAATGTCAATACTTATAATCCTTGATCACTAAGTTGGATTATCATTTTCTAATTATTATATATTACAGATGGTTTGATTCTTTGTCTTTTCTTTGATTGTAGGTTCTACTCTTTGGAGAAACCACTTTGGAGCGATGGGACAAAAGGCTACATCAAACGTTTGGATTTCAAGGTAGGGGAATTTCCTCTCTATTTTATTATAATAATTTTAAAATGCAATTAATCTAGAGGAAAAGGTTTTCAAATGGATCTTTGTTTGTAGTTACTCACTTGAGTACTAGGGAGATCGCTCTTGTCCGCAAGAGGGATTAATCCACGTAAAAAAATGGCGACTATACTAGGAATTTTAATTCATGAAATTAAGACATACCCCGATGCTAATCCTATTAGACACAGATTAATTCCAATACATCTGCGGAAAGATGCAGTAATAAAAGATGAAGTTGAGAAGTTATTACGAGCAATATTTATTTATCCACTTCCATTGACGGATTGGGTATCTAACATAGTTCCTGTCACGAAGAAACAAAGGACTATAAGAGTATGTGACGATTATCCAGAAATTAACAAGGCGTGTCCAAATACAACTATCCTACGCCCTATATCAAACAAATCGTTGATGACTGTGGCATAAATGAAATATTCTCATTTATGGATGGTTTTTCTGGCTACAATCAAATCAACATACTCCCTGCCGATCAACCAAAAACAATGTTCATATGTCCTTGGGGCACATTCGCTTATTGCAAGTTACCTTTCAGACTAAAAAATGTTGGTGCAACTTTTCAAAGAGCTATGTCTTATGATTTTCATGATATCAAACATATTGTACAACCTTATCTGGATGACTTACCTGCTCATTATTTACACAGAGAATATCATCCTATACACTTACGAGCTATTTTCATGAGATGTAGGCATTACAAAATTCGTTTGAATCCACACAAATGTGTTTTTTGTGTACAATCTGGACGATTACTTGGATTCATTGTTTGTAAATATGACATTCGTGTCGATGCTTCGAAGGATGAGGCTATCATCAATTTACCTCCTCCTTCCACGCTTCATCAACTCCAGATTTTGCAAGGGAAAGAAAATTTTCTACGTAGGTTTATCCCAAACTATTCTGAGTTAACAAAAGGTTTTACCCGTGTTACGGTCCTATAAATATGGGATTCTTAATTTTGAATTGACTCTGTTAAAATCTCAAAATATTGTACATACCTTTGCTTTCTGAAAATGTGTTCCCAAATAAAAAATGAAAAGAGGGTATGTCCTAAAAGAATAATCAAAGGACAAAAAGAAACAAAGATAAAAACAGAATATTAAATATGAACCCCATCAAAAATAGATCATGAAAGTGTTGCAAATCCAAATGCCACTACTATTTAATTTTTCTGCAGAATAAATATCATGTGCATCTTGTTTAAAATTCCGTAATCCATGATAAGTCAAACAATTTAATCTTGACTTCTGATGCTTTAAATTTAATGTTGATAAATAGAGAATAAATATCTAGCCAAACAGTTTAACCTTGGCCGATCAATAGTTAAAATAGAGAATAATAAGGAGCTCAACAATTTAATTTGAGCCCTTGGACGAAATAAGGTTAGAATTGGATAGTTTCTTGTTTTAAAAGAAAAATGAATAAGGGTTTGCAAGCTCAAATGCACCCATGTAAATGAAGAAAAAATGTTAGGGTAGCAGATGGGTAGGTACAAGCAGTTTCACAAAGCATGGATAAACATCATTTGGCATATTACTAATTTCCCTCCCCACAATGTGTTCCGGTACTAAATCATTCAGTCATAAAGGCTCAGATCATTTCTCTGACTTTTGTTGCGACCGAACCCACGGCTTAATCATTGATTGGCACTAAGGTATTAGAATTTCCCTCATAAAAACCCTTCTCCTTCATAAAAATCCCTTTTCCTCCTTACATCATTCATTTTCCTTTGCAAAATCCCCTTTTCCTATGTTTAAAACATATTTTACCTAGGAAAAGTAAAACCCCTTTTGACTAGTTCTCATTTCATACAAAAATCCTCAAAAAACTCACAAAAATGCTTTATCCTAAGTATAAGTGTTAAAAGATTATGTTTGGCATCACAATGAAGAAATCCCGCTTAAAAAATCACATTTTACACTATGCCTAGTGTATTTTACATTCTCGCACATTCATTTCATATTAACACTAACCTAATGTATTAATTCCACTATATACCCTCATCTCGTATTAAGTAAACCCTTTATATTAAATAAAACCCAACCCATATTTTATGTTTATCCTAAGGTTTAAATTCCCCATGTGAAAATTTCCCCGCTCCCCATAGGTGTAAACTATTCCTATTATATTAAAACCCTCCCAATGTTTATTTTCCACCTGTATATGTTACAATTGGTTGAAATACATTGATATCTGCCTATCTGCCTATCCCTTTAACATTGAAATTTTTATGTTAACACTATGTTTTAACATATAAATTTAAACCCATCGCATAAAAGACTTCCCGGGCCCCACGGCCATCTACCCCATAACTCCATGGATTAATCTCGACTGTTGGAATCTCCTCGACCGATCCAACATCCCAAAATCTATATCGCAAATTTAATGGCGCGATGGTTAAACAAAATAAAATTTGTGATATGAGTGGTTTTTACTACCCCCTCCCCTGCTACGTGGCAGCCTCTCAACGACGTCGCACAGTTTCAAATAAAACCACCCAATGACCAAAAGCGGTGCGATAGCCACCCAAAACCACTCTTCTCCTATGCAGTAAAACCACCCTCCATTTAAATTAGTTTCCCTCCTCCACTTACCTCCCGTTTTCATTGTGTCCTCCTCCGAAAGCCATATTTCCGCTATGCGATGCATTAAAACCATCCAAATACCCGTCCATTCTACGCTATGCACTAAATCAATGTGAAAATCCCTAAAAAACTGTGTTAAAGCTCCAGAACTGTGTGAAAGGCTAAAAATCGTTTCAAAAACTCTGTATTTTAAGTTATTGAAGAACCAGTGCCAACAAAATGTAACCTCGCTGTAGTTCAAACCATTTTTCACAGTCTTTTCCCATCGTCAAAGCAATTATTCCTCCTTTCAGACCTATGTTTCATTAACAAATTGTTTTATTTTTTTAGGTTATTCTCAAAATATGAAATTGGGCTAACAGTTTCAATACTAGTTGACAAACTTGTTTGCTCCAAATTCTCAGATTTTAATTCAAAAAAATTCATTCAACAAACAATTTGTATAAAAAGAAAGAATTAAATCAAAGTCAGAGAGAGATCAGAATGATGAAATTACACAGTGAATGGTAAAAGTAAAGTAAGAATTCACAGTGACAGTGAAAACAAAATAGTCAAAGAGCATAAGAGTTAAAGTATATCAGATAAAAGTCAGAGTGAATGTCAAATTAGAAAAAAAAAAGCAATCAAGGTAAAATAGTAAAAGTAAAAATGGTTAAAAATATATGAAAACACTTTCACCAACAACAATGAATTTTATCCAAAGTAAATTAAAAAATAGTTAAAAGAACAAAAAGGTTAAAAGATGAAAACAGAGCAGGAAGGGACATTTTCCATAAATTTCCTGTTTAAATCATAGTTTTGCAGAAACTATTGTGGCCACTCCAAGATAAATTTTGCAAAACTGGAGGAGGTTTATGTTCCTAAGAGGCCAATATAAAAAAACCTATCTCAATTTTTACACAGGTATTAAATAATGAGAGATACATGCACATATTCACAGACTATTTTTTGGACTGTGAAAAGTTCTATTTTACATATCTTTTTGCAGAGCCTATTATGAACATCTTGAGTTGATTTTGGGAAACAGAGAGATGTTTATCTCAATAAAATATTTATCTACAATAAAATCTTTCCATTTTTACATATCTATCTCTGATTGAGACATAAAAAGGTATCACTAGACCCTAATTTTGCAAAATTTTTGGAACAAAATGCACAAAGGAAGGAGACAATTAGTGACTTGGAAGCCTCATCATCAACTAAGAGTTGATATCAAATTCGAATTTCTCTTCTTTGTCATCATCAATCCATAAAAATAGTGCCAAATAGATTCATTAGTTTTTAGTGTCCTTTTATTAAGTTCTATTTATGTAATACAGTTTGAGATATTTGTAAACGAACCTTGATATTTTTTCAAGATATTCTAGTTTATAATTTGTATAAATACTTCATCATTTGAAGTATTGAGGGTGGAATAAATTGTTGAAGATTTCTATAATCATTTTTACTGTACTTAAAGGGTTTCTTGTAGCAATTTCAAGTAGCAGACTGGATCAAAGCCATAAGCATCATATTTCAGGATTCATGTGATGAGCCATTGAAGTGAAGTACTTTCTTCTGTCATTGTTTATCTTCTTATGTTTACATACTTTTATAAATCTGTTCTAAATTTGAATGATAAATTAGGAATATTATTACAGAATTTGTTAAAAGCACTCTGTCTTGAACTATTTATCATTTCTATGTTTTCTGCTGATTTTCAGAGTAGGGAACCCTTAATTGCTCCCTCTTTCGAATGACCTCTCTCTTCTCTTTCCTTATCCAGATCAAAGAATTATTAATTGCTCTTTGTCTCGATTAATCCACTTCACCAATCATCCTTCAAAGACCTTTAGTGACTTGTCTATCTTTCCCTGAAAATATTTGTCTTTTGATCTTGATCTTGAGCTGTATGCTTGACATATTGACTCATTTTTCCCAATGGAAAACCAGATCTATTACTATCCATCTCTTTAAGTGATTTTTCCCACCAATCAAACCAAATTGTCCTTATAACTAGCCTAAAATAAAACATTAAAACAAAGTTAAATCTTATAGAGTGAGCCCTCTCTGAACCCTATGAAGGCTAGATCCTAGAGTTTAAAAGTAGGTTCGTGGTTACCTCAGTAAGTTATTTCTTTAACCTTGAGAAATTACTGAGTGATAACATATTGGCGACTCCACTGGGGAAACTAACATTTTCTTCAGAAATATTTTACAAGTTTAGATCTGATCTATGATGGTGGACAGTGATCAAACACACAAAGGTTAAAATCATCCACCTGGCGACTCCAAATCAATTTCACAGTCAAGACTCCACTGGAGGAATGAACCTGAAAGAACAATATGGAAAGATCAGGATTTCAACTTGGATCTTAATCCAATACATCATGTTATTTCTCATTAAGAAATTTTTTCAATGTATATTGTCTTTTAGAGAAGATCTTAGATTATTTTTTAATTATTTTCCTTTAAATATTGTAAATACTAATTCTCCTAATCCCTTTGAGAAGCTTTCTTCTGAATCTTATGATGATAATTTTCCAATTAAGAAGCCTCAAATAATCAAGACTGATATTACAATCTCTGTGCATATTCCTGTACCTTGTAAAGTTCCTGATAGATATAAGCCCCTCATCTTACCTACCGTACTCCATAATTTTCCTGATAACTATTACAAATACCTCCCCCGGTTTGATGGAGAAAATGATAACGTCACTACCCAAAAACATATTCAAGGTTTTGAAAATTATCTGGATTTATTTGAGATTGATGAAGATGATGTTAGGATCAGAGTTTTTGCTCTTTCTCTACAGAGTAAAGTAAAAATTTGGTTCAAGAATCTATTTATTGCAAGCATCTCAAATTTCCAACAGTTTGTCAAAATTTTCCTTGATAGATGGATAATCAAATTTAATATTTTTGTGATCATAGAAGAATATAATTAGTTAAAAAGACATCCAAATGAAACAATACAACAATTTTCTAACAGATTTAATCAAGTTTATTATTCAATGCCAGAAAATATTAGACCTCCTCGTGATTCAGCTCTCTTGATTTATCCAAGTGCCTTTGATACAGAAATAGAATTTCATTTAAGAGAAAGAGATTTAGAAACACTTGCACTGATGCAGAACATTGCAGTTGATGTAGAAGTTAATTTACAAATCAGAAAGGAAAAGTTGAAAGCAGAAGAAGAGAGGAAAAACATCGCAGAGGTAAAACTCAGCCTTTTGGTAAGAAAACTAGAGGAAATCATACAAAAGATCACTATGAAATATGAATTTTTTGTTCAAAATCACCATGAAGAAATAGAAGAGGTTGATAGCCATGAACAAATTCATGCTAATTCCAATTATCATAGATCAGAAAATGGATTTACAAATCATTATGTGGAATAGGAATCTAACGATTTAATGTGTATGTTTGATGACATTCCTTCATTTAATGATTTGCCTCAATATGATCATTATGATGATAGTTATTTTCTCCAAAATCAAGCTAACTTTACAGAGCAATCAGAAGATAGTTTGGAGGATGAAAAAATGCAGTTTCAGCAAATTGAAGACAGTAATCAGCTAATGCAAATAAGCTATGAGAGTAAGGAAGAAAGAGTAAAAAATTTGGAAATAAGTGAAGGTTATTTACCTCTTTTTTTGCTTCATTTCAGTTCATTAGATACAACTTTCATGCCATCAATAATCAACAGTCTTTAGGAATTGTGATTGACAACAAAGAAGATAATGAAACTCTTGATCAGGATATTTCAGTTTCACAATTGCAGTTATCAGTTCCCATTGAAATACATGATCAGATGACACATGAGAGTTCTATACCACTATTTTTTGAATCATTTCAGATTTTAAAGGAAATGTGGTATAATATCTTTAGAGAAAAGGATGAGCTGTCTATAAAAATCTATGAAATCTCATTGAAATCCATATCCAATAGATTGCATCCATCCTCACAAGTTTTTCATGATCCAATAGCTATTGTGTTGGATAATAAATGCAGTCAAAATATTTCTACTTTAAATTAATATGAGTTTTAGAATCAAGATGATAAAGGTTTCAACAGTCAAACATTACAATCAGTAGAAATATCATCACAAATTTTATCTGAAAGTTTGCAGGGAGATAAAGATGAAAATAAAATTTCAGTTTCATGGCATGGAGGCCATCCAGAATATATGTACAATTGTTTAGATCAGTTAAACATTAGTGTATATATCTTGGAAGATCCTTTTGAAAAGTTTCTAGATTCAACAAAGGAAATCAAGTATTTCCTTATCCTCTCGTTTGTTGACAAGTTTCTAATAGGTTGTAAAATTACAGTTTTGATAATCAACAAGAAAATGAAGAAAAATCTATCAAAGTACATACTGCTTAAATGGTTGCATTGGCTGTTTCATTTTACCTAACCAGCAGTTGGACAACTAATTAGAGCAAGTAGGTAGGATTTCCGCTTATTTCAGTTTACAGTTTTCAGCTAGTTTGAAATAATTCATTAAGATTTGAAGCCAAGGAAAAGACCCTAAGATTTTGATGATTTAAGTAGTTTGGTTTGAAGGTTTCAGCACCTTTTAGTCTTAGATCAGACTTCCATTTGCAGAAAAAGGTGTAAATTCAGTTCAAGAGTTTTCAGTCACATTATATCCATGTTTGGGATTGGCCCAATGGATTAGGTTACTAGTCAACGGTGTTCTTGACATCTCACAAGGAGATTCCATCCCCATGTGAAGCCTCTGTTAGGGTCCTATAAATATAGGATTCATAATTTTGAATTGACTCTGTTAAAATCTCAAAATATTGTACATACCTTTGCTTTCTTCAAATGTATTCCCAAATTCAAATTGAAAAGAGAGTATGTCCTAAAATAACAATCAAAGGAAAAAAAAGAAACAACGATAAAAAAAAGAAAATCAAATATGAACCCCATCAAAAATAGATCATGAAAGTGTTGCAAATCCAAATCCCACTACTATTTACTTTTTCTGCAGAATACATATTATATGCATCTTGTTTAAAATGCTGTAATCCATGATAAGTCAAACAATTTATTCCTGACTTCTCATGCTTTAAATTTAATTTTGATAGATAGAGAATAAAGATCTAGCCAAAACAGTTTAACCTTGTCAGATCAATAGTTAAAATAGAGAATAATAAGGAGCTCAACAGTTTAATCTGAGCCCTTGGATGAAATAAGGTTAGAATGGGATAATTTCCTATTTTAAGAGAAAAATGAATAAGGGTTTTCAAGCTCAAATGCACCCATGTAAATGAAGAAAAAATGTTAAGGTAGCAGATGGGTAGGTACAAGCAGTTTCACAAAGCATGAATAAACATCATTTGGCATATTACTAATTTCCCTCCCCACAATGTGTTTCGGTACTAAATCCTTCAGTCATAAAGGCTCAAAGCATTTCTCTGACTTTTGTTGGGACCAGACCCACAACTTAATGATTGATTGGAACTAAGGTGTTAGAATTCCCCTCATAAAAACCCTTCTCCTTCATAAAAATCCCTTTTCCTCCTTACATCATTCATTTTCCTTTGCAAAATCTCCTTTTCCTAAGTTTAAAACATATTTTACCTAGGAAAAGTAAAACCCCTTTTGACTAATTCTCATTTCATACAAAAATCCTCAAAAAACTCACAAAAATGCTTTATCCTAAGTATAAGTGTTAAAATATTATGTTTGGCATCACAATGAAGAAATCTCGCTTAAAAAATCATATTTTACACTATGCCTAGTGTATTTTACATTCCCGCACATTCATTTCATATTAACATTAACCTAATGTATTAATTCCACTATATACCCTCATCCCGTATTAAGTAAACCCTTTATATTAAATAAAACCCAACCCATATTTTATGTTTATCCTATGGTTTAAATTCCCCATGTGATAATTTCCCCGCTCCCCATAGGTGTAAACTATTCCTATTATATAAAACCCTCCCAATGTTTATTTTCCACCTGTATATGTTACATTTGGTTGAAATACATTGATATCCGCCTATCCGCCTATCCCTTTAACATTGAAATTTTTATGTTAACACTATGTTTTAACATATAAATTTAAACCCACCGCATAAAAGACTTCCCGGGCCCCACGCCCATCTACCCCATAACTCCATGGATTAATCTTGACCGTTCGCATCTCCTCGACCGATCCAACAGCCCAAAATCCATATCGCAAATTTAATGGCGTGATGGTTAAACAAAATAAAACTTGCGACATGAGTGGTTTTTATTTTAGTAGAAATTATTTCGGTAATAATCACATGCACAGGAACGTGGTCGACGTGTTTCGAACCAACCAGTGTGGTTCATCATCAGGACTAGAACTATTTAGTCCTAATGATGAACCACACTGGTTGGTTCGAAACGCGTCGACCACATTCCTGTGCATGTGATTATTACCGAAAGAATTTCTACTAATTTATATGATGCATCACAGAAGTTTAGATTCCAAAAAATGAGTGGTTTTTACTATCCCCTCCCTTGCTACGTGGCGACCTCTCAATGACATCGCACCGTTTCAAATAAAACCGCCCAACGACCAAAAGCGGTGCGATAGCCACCCAAAACCACTCTTCTCCTATGCAGTAAAACCACCCTCCATTTAAATTAATTTCCCTCCTCCACTTACCTCCCATTTTCATTGTGTCCTCCTTCGAAAGCCATCTTTCCGCTATGCGATGTGTTAAAACCATCCAACTACCTCTCCACTCTGCGCTGTGCACTAAATAAATGTGAAAATCCCTAAAAAACTATGTTAAAGCTCCAAAACTGTGCGACAGGCTAAAAATCAATTCAAAAACTCTGTATTTTAAGTTATTGAAGAACCATTTCCAACAAAATGTAACCCCGCTGAAGTTAAAACCATTTTCATAGTCTTTTCCCATCATCAAAGCCATTATAATCCTTGCAGACCTCTATTTCATTAATGAGTTTATTTTTTATTTTTTTTAGGTTATTCTCAAAATATGAAATTGGGCCAACAGTTTCAATACTAGTTGACAAACTTGTTTGCTCCAAATTCTCAGATTTTAATTCCAAAAACTTCATTCAACAAACAGTTTGTATACAGAGAAAGAATTAAATCAAAGTCAGAGAGAAATCAGAATGATGAAATTACACAGTGAATGGTAAAATTAAAGTAATAATTCATAGTGATAGTGAAAACATAACAATCAAAGAGCATCAGAGTTAAATTATATCAGATAAAAGTCAGAGTGAAAGTCAAATCAGAAAAAACAAAGCAGTCAAGGTAAAACAATAAAAGTAAAAATGGTTAAAAAAATATGAAAACAATTTCACCAACAACAATGAATTTTATCAAAAGTAAAAGAAAAAACAGTTAAAAGAACAAAAAAGTTAAAAGATGAAAACAGAGCAGGAAGGGACATTTTCCAGAATTTTCCTGTTTAAGTCATAGTTTTGCAGAAACTATTGTGGCCAATCCAATATGAATTTTGCAAAACTGGAGGAAATTTATGTTCCTAAGAGGCTAATATACATAAACCTATCTCAATTTTTACACAAGTATTAAATAATGAGAGATACATGCACATATTCACAACCTATGTTTCGGACTGTGTAAAGTTCTATTTTACACATCTTTTTGCAGAGCCTATTGTGAACAGATGGAGCTGAATTTTGGGAAACAGAGAGAGGTTTATCTCATTAAAATATTTATATACAATAAAATCTTTCCTTGTTTACATATCTATATCGGATTGAGATATACAAAGTTATCACTGGACCCTAATTTTGTATAATTTCTCGAACAAAATGCACAAAGGAAGGAGATAGTTAGTGAATTGGAAGCCTCATCATCAACTAAGAGTTGATATAAAATTCGAATTTAATTTCTTTGTCATCATCAATCCATAAAAATAGTGCCAAATAGATTCATTAGTTTTGAGTTTCCTTTTGTTAAGTTCTATTTATGTAATACGGTTTGAGATATTTGTAAACGAATCTTGATATTTTTTCAAGATATTCTAGTTTAGAATTTGTATAAATACTTCATCATTTGAAGTATTGAGGGTGGAATAAATTGCTGAAGATTTCTATAGTCATTTTTGCTGTACCTAAAGGGTTTCCTGTAGCAAGTTCAAGTATCAGACTGGATCAAAACCATAAGCATCATATTTCAGGATTCATGTGATCAGCCATTGAAGTGAAGTACTTTTTTCTGTCATTGTTTATCTTCTTATGTTTTATATACTTTCATAAATGTGTTCTAAATTTGAATGATAAATCAGGAATGTTATTATAGAATTTCTTAAAAGCACTTTGTATTGAACTATTTATCATTTCTATGTTTTCTGCTGATTTCTAGAGTAGGGAACCATTAATTGCTCCCTCTTTCAAATGACCCCTCTCTTCTCTTTCCTTATCCGGATCAAAGAATTATTAACTGACCTTTGTCCTGATTAATCCACTTCACTAATCAGCCTTCAAATATCTTTAGTGACTTGTCTACCTTGCCCTGAAAATATTTGTCTTTTGATCTTGATCTTGAGCTATTTGCTTGACATATTGACTCCTTTTGCCCAATGGAAAACTAGATCTATTACTATCCATCTCTTTAAGTGAATTTTCCCACCAATCAAACCAAATCTTAAAACCAAATTTTCCTTATAACTAACCTAAAATCAAACATTAAAACAAAGTTAAATCTTATAGAGAGAGCCCTCTCTGAACCCTAGGAAGGCTAGATCCTAGAGTTTAAAAGTAGGTTTGTGGTTACCTCGGTAAGTTATTTCTTTAACCTTGAGAAATTATTGAGTGATAACAACCCAATTGTTGAAACAAAATGTTCCTTTTATTTGGGATGAGATTGCTGACAAATATTTTGATGCACTAAAAAACGTGTTGACCCATGCACTGTTATTGCATCTACCCAATTACCACTAGGATTAATTTTTATACTTAGCTGCGTCTGATTCCAAAATTGGAATGGTTTTGGTTCAGGAGGATGAATCTCACAATGAACATGTGATCTATTACCTAAGTTGGAATCTCAACCTGACGGAAATCAAATATTCACATGTGGAGAAATTGGCCTCAGCAGCAGTTCAAGCTGTCCAATGATTCCATCACTACATATTGTTACGTAAAACAACAATGATATCTAATTGCAACCCAATGATGTATATCTTGAAAAAATAGTTACTTAGGGGCAAATAATCTAAATGGATTGTCATCCTACAATATTTTGATTTGGAATTCGAGAAACTCAAGTCAAAGAAATCACTAGTGTTTGTTGAGCTTATGTGTGAATTTGCCAATACTGAGATGGAAACTGTGGCAGAGAATCTTATCTCGAATGAAACTCGATTTCTCATCAGTACTTTAAACCCTTGGTATGGAGATATCATTCTATATCTTCAAACCCAAATTTTTTTCCCAAAGCTTTCACGTTCATATCAATGGAGAATCCGATATCAATCCCAACAATACAATATTGTTGGGGACACTCTTTATTGTCGTGGTGCGGGTTCTATTTTTCGACGTTGTATAACTCATAAAAAGGTTGAAAAGGTCTTGAATGATTGCCACTATGGAGCATGTGGTGTTCATATGTCTGGTTTTGCGACAGCCTAAAAGATATTCTGCACTGGTTATTTTTGGCCATCTTTATTCAAAGATTGTATCATTTTGGTCAGAAAATGCCACAACTGCCAAATTTTTGATTGAAAGATATGTGCACCTCCAGCTCCTCTTCACCCAATCATTTCTATCGGTCCTTTTGTGAAATGGGGCATCGATTTCATTACATGTAACCCTCACTCAACTAGGGGGCATGGGTATATTATTCTCTAAGTATATTAATTTACCAAATGGGCTGAGGCGATGCCTACATTCTCAGTTGATGGAAAAAATGGAGCTACTTTCATATTCAATCATGTGATTCTCGTTTTGATATCCCTGAAGCTATTATTATGGACCATGGGAGTCATTTTCGAAATATTATGATGAATAAAATTTCTGATAAACTTGGCCAACGCCATGATAATTCTACTATGTATTACCCACATGCTAATGGTCAAGTTGAGGCCGTCAACAAGGTTTTAAGCACCATGATTAAGCAGATTGTTGGGACTCGTAAATCAAATTGGCATACCATGATTTTTTCTGCATTATGGGCATACCAAACCTCTGCAAAAACTGTTACAGGGTTCACTCCTTTTCAACTTGTCTATGGTTTATAAGTTGTGTTACCCATTGAATGCGAAATACCGTCACTCAAATTAGCCACTGAGTTGTTACGAGCTACCTCTGAAGAGGATAAAACTTTCTATACTTGGCACAATTAGATGATACTCAACGCACCACTGCATTGGCTGCCGAAGCTCACAATAAACATGTGAAAGCTCAGTATGATCAAAGTGTTAAACCTCACATTCATTCAAAAGGTGGTTTAGTTTTAGCATACGATCAAGCTAACAACAAGCTAGGTGCTGGTAAATTGAACCGATGTGGCATGGTCCCTCTATTGTCAAGTGTGTGCTTGCAAAAGGAGCCTATGAATTAATTTATTATGACGGGGTCTCATTAGATAAACCCAAAAATGGTCTTTATCTTAAGAGATATTATGCTTGAATTTCATGTGAATATATCTCTTATACTATAGTTACTTTTTAGAATAGTTAGCCTTAGATTAGACAAGTGTGCCTAAATTATTTTTTGTTGTTACTACTATTGCTGCTTATCTTGATTACTCTTGATAATGTAAATTTTGACATCACTTCAAACATACATTGGTTTTGTTGATGGTGTCTGTCGTAGTACACGAAATATCTCTTCTGTGGCTTGGGTTATCTATTCACCCACCGATGAGTTAGTTTATATTCATGGGATATGCCTTGGTCAAACAACGAACAATATTGCAAAATATAACACAGTTATTGAGCTATTATATGATGCCATTACATTTTTTATTCAATGTTTGATCATTAGGTTGGATTCACAACTCATTGTATTAATTTTATGCAATAAGATTATTTTTGAAGGTTCGTCTCTTGAAACGAAAATTGATTAAATCGAATATCAACATATTTCAAGAAATTTAAACACATTGGCTGATGCATTAGCTAATCATGTTTTAAATAAGCATTTGCAACATTAAAAAAGTAAATCAAAACAACATTCAATCCATGTTGAATAAGATACTCAGAGTACGAAATTAGTAATATCATTAGGATAGATAAGTTTTTGTTCAAAAAATATTACATCTTCTATGATCGTAGGTTCAAATACCTCATGATCTAAAATATAATGATACAAAAAATAAAAATTTCAATCTCCATTGACCATCAACTATCTGTGATGATGATCATGGTAATAAACTATAGCACGTGCCACCTAGTGCAAAAATCTCTTGAATGGACCTCGAACACCTGTCACGTGTCTCTGGAGCCTGAGAGGGATATCGTAGGTTCCTCTCTCAGGATTATTAGTGGTCAACCTCTCAAGGTTGTCCTCCATGTCTGCCAGAATATCTGTTGTATTGTCCTGTGCATGTGCTATGGGTTGTGCCTCTCGCCTGACAAAGCAACGAAGCATTGCTAGTCGTTGCGGACCAACATCTGCATTTACAATTTTTGTTAGTATTGGATGATAAAAATCAAATAAAAATTATATTAAAAACTTCAAAATGATTCACTAACCTGTCTCGTCCCACTATGCCTGTTGGGTCAATTTTTAGTTGTAAACTAACGCAAGTATTTATTATCAATATGGGTTAGTGGAACTTAGAAGGGTCCCCAAAGTATATGGGTTTCAGTTGTGATCAATTTAAAAGATGGCTTGTTAATGATTAGGGAAATGCATATTACAAATATAAATCTAACTTAAACAATTTCTAAATTCATATGTGTAATTAGAAGCAGAAGAATATCCTAACTTAAGATATTTGTTTATCCTCCTCTAACATGATTACCACATGAATTAGAAATCAAAAACTACTTAAATAAACAACAGATTAAGATACATGAAGCAATAATTGAAGAGGCTCTTCACTGAAGAGGTCCTGATTGTCCTTTATCATATATTCATTGATCAGTAATGCTATTGTTAAAAATAGGAATTCAAAAAAAGCACGAAAGACAAATCTTAGTTTTTAGTCTCTTGATCAGATAGAAGAAGTATTTAACCTAAATACTGGGTTGAATCTTCATATGCAGAATAGAAACAAGATTAAAATCCATCAACAATCATGTAAAAGCATGTAAAGCTGAATGCTAACTGAAGATCTTGATTAGATAGAAAGAATGTTTAACTTAAAATTTGTTTGTTCTTTCATATGAAATTTAAGAATGATCGTTAGATTCATCAATACTCAGAAATAATCAACATAAACAAATTAAACATAAGAAAGCTAATTCAAAAATTGCAGCTACAAAATAAAATTAAGAAGTGCACTTAGCTCGGTGTGGGGGCCCTCCTCCCTTGACTCGCACATTGAAGGTGAATTCAACTAATTAAAAATTCAATCAATCAACCAACATATAACAACAAAAAATATGATAGAACAGATCCTCAATTATGTCTCCAAGTCTTAGAAATAATAATGTTAAGTCATACAAGTTCTACATATCAATGCCTTCAAAGTTTGAGGCTTAAATAGATAAAGTATCTAACAAACTAATATAAAATAGCTCCTATAGTCATAACTATCCTTATATTATCAAATTCAAGTCGAATTCATCCATCAGATCCATCAAAATCTAGAAAATCCCACAAAATAAGAGTTTTGACCTAATTTCTAGGGATCCTCCATAAAGACAGGTCCTGTTTGACCGCCTTTGACTGGGCCTATTAAAGCTCAGTTTGACTATACCAATAGGTGTACACTTATTCTTAGTTCCCAAGTCTTCTAGAAATATATCCAGCTCGAGCCCAAGTGTTTTGCACATATGAAAACCATAATGCCATTACAGGAATTTCTAATGCTGTCCAAAAATGCACTTAAATTTCAATTTTTACAAAAGCATCTAATAATTGGAAAACATAATCTAAATACTTGTATATTCATATTTTGGTCAAAATAAGGTGGAAATGATGGTGAATATATGGATAGTATGGCTAAAAAATATGTATTTCATAGACAAAAAGAGATAAAAAATGAGGGCCAACATCTCCCCCAAACTGATGATCAAGCATGTCCTCATGCTTGCTTTTCCTCTTTGACCTTTTCAGCTTTGATGCTGATCTCATTCCTGATCTTGAAACTTCTTGCTATGCTGCATATAGAAGATAATCCATATCTTTGCATTTTTCTTCCTTGTAGATGGAGGTCTTAACCTTCTGTTTCTCATATTTGGCCTTCCAGGAATTTTTCTCCTAAAGCCACCTGAATGCTTGTGTATAGAGAAGATTGTTTTTGATTTTCAACTTTCCCATTTCTCCACTTATCTTCTCATTTTCTTTAACTAATTTCTCATTAGTTGTCTTATAGGTTTCATTTTCTTCTTTCAGGTGCCTCTCCATGATTCTGCTTACCTCCAAGCTATCAATTAATTCTCTAACTCTTCTAAGGTTTTGATCTTCCTCGGTATTTTTAGAAACGGAAGGAGCTTCCACCTCATTATTTTAAAAATATGAATCTCTTGCTACAAGATTTTCATACACTTCTTGTTGCAACCTCTCAAGGATTTCATTTTCTTGTTTAGTTATAGGAGATGTCTCATGACTTGCACTTCTGGTTCTACTGAATTCCTTTTTTTTCTGTATTCTAGAAATGGTTAAAAATGATGTTTCCCTCTCTACCATATATGTCTCCTAATGTTTCTTTGAACTGGTTTTGGGATAAAGAGGTGAATGCATAATATTTCTTGTTTCCTGTATTGGTTTACGTTTTTTTTCAATGACTTGTTCTACAAACTTGTTTTCAATCAGAAAATTTTCCAAAACCATTCCCTTAACTTTCAGCTAGTAATCTACAAGGATTTTTCATGAGTCCCTAGTGAAGAATTTGGGCTTGGTCTCAGATTTTACACTCTCAATCATCTTCATCAAATTTTTATAAAAGAAGTAGGGAAAATTGATCCTGATATCTCATTTAATATGATGTAGTAATCTAACATGATATAGATGTACTACACTGTGTCTATTATCACAGGTGAAAAATTTTTGAATTATCAAAACTAGCTCTGCCCAAGGTTCATTGAACCACTCCCTTGGAATCCCCTTTGACCTATCAAAAGAACCCTTTCTATTTTTGTCCAACCCTTGTCTTTGAAATGCAATCCATTATGATATAGTTCACCTGATGATGGCAACTCTAAAGCTTCGTAAATATATTTTTGAGTCAAAGGAATATGTAAAATCCCCACCATGGTTTCATCCTGTTTGTAATTGTTTATAAATTCTCTTGTGACATCCTCATTGTGCCCTTTGAACTTTGGAAGAAAGCCTATTAAGCCTGATTGATAGAGTTTCTCAATTGTTTCCCTATTCCAACGTTCAATTTAAAAAGCTTTGGGTTCTGCTCTTGAAGTCATATTGTCTGAAAACCATTTTATGTACCCATATATTGTCATTAACTTCATATTTGTAAAAAAAAATTCAAGTACTGGATGTTATAACAGTAGTAAGGCTTACCTCTTATTTACTGCTCTTGCCAATCAATCCTCTATTTTCCTTTTGAAAAATGTGAGCCTACTGCTTCAAATAAACACAAGATTTGATAGAGAGGTTTAAGAAAACATAAAAAAATTCATATTTCTATTATCCTACTCTCCATTTGATTCTATGTATTTTTAAAAACAATCCTCAGCCTCTGTTTTGTTAAAAAAATTGATTGTGTAAAAAAAATGATTTTTTTTTATACAACAGTGTCTTGTCATCCTTTGATTTCATACAAAATTCTTTTCCAAAAACATAACATGATGTATCTAATTTAAACTCACTGTTTATGCAAGAGAATAGCTCAACCATTTCATCAAAAATCTCATAATGAGGTCACTGTTTTCCTTCAAACATTCACCAGAATCTGTCCTCTGCTATGTAAAAATACAAAAACACGTTTGATTGTGTCTTCTAAACCAATCTTCCTCCACAAATCCCGATTCAAATTCTTCTACTGAGTGTGAAAATAAAATTAATCTATTACACAACTCAAAAATGAATTCACTTGTGCAATTCAAACCAGAATTATCCATTCTCTGTTTTCATTTATTTGAAATAGAAGACTGTGTATGAGGACGTGTTCAAGCTTACCTGTCTTTTGAAATGATCCTCGTGATCTTCTGCTGTGATCCTTGTGATCTTTCTTTTAGTTTAACTTAGGTCTCTGTTGTTTCAATCAGTGCCAAACTCATCAAAATCCTCACTCAATATTTTACCATTTACTCACTTAATCAATAGAAGATTTAGTTGCTGACTGATGGTAGAATATTTATGACTGGTGTCAAAGTGTTTATGAGTGGTGTCAAAACAAAATATAACGCAATGACAAGCTTTAAGGATTGAAATAGAGAATTCCTTTTATAACTCTCAGTTTGTTTTACAACCTCGATATTTATTCATGCAACCATCGTTATTTTGAACAACCAAATTTGAGTTTACTTCTTACCTTCTCCTTCACAGGATTTTTTCACCTGATATCATGGTTGCTTGACAAATTTTCTGGATTTGTTGGATTGAGACTTCAATCAGTTCCCTTATTGCTTGTTTCTCTTCTTTGCTATATTTTCTGCCTTCTTCTATGCGTTATATCTCTTCTATTTTCTTCACAATTTTCTTCATTGTCTTCTCTCAACTTTTGCTCTTATTTGTTTCTCATAGAGTTGCAAAAATGGATGCGTGATTTGATTGCATGCCCTCCTTCTCTCACTGAACCTTAGAAAGGTGATGATGGTGAAAAAAACATTGTATATCAGTTGTTTCAGGTCTTAGTAATGGCAGAAACGTTCTCATAAGTTTTACACAGTGTTGTGTTATGGCATTTGAAAATATTTTGACCGTTCATCAACCACTGCTTGATCAGTTCATGCGTGGCTTTCCCTTGACTGTTATGCTAACTCTGGTGTACATTCTATCCTTTGCTTTACTTATTACGCAACCTCCTTCATGATTTGCGTTGATGACCATGTTTGCTTCCATCCTCCGCATCATCTCCATTTGCATATGCGCCATCATGTTGCTTGTATTCACATCACCGTATGCTATCATTTCTTTGTTCCTCCACTGCTGCATATATTACGGTCTCATAATAGTTTCATCCATAGAATACATCATTGTCATGAATTTGCTTGTCATCACATCATAGTTTAGGTTAGTTTGCATTCACTGTTTGTATTATGATTGTGCACTTGCTCCATTACCTTAGCTTATCTCCATTTATGATTGCGCTCTTTTGCATTTTGTTTTGTTGTTTGAAATAGTTGCGCTATCATATGGTTTTGAACTATAAGTTTTCTCTTTTATTTATTTATTTTTTAAAATTGACCAATGAAATGGTCATATTTTTAAAATTAAATATTTATAATGATACTAACCCCTTTGTTTGTTTATTGTAGGTCTTCTAAGGGTTTAATATTAGCCTTTTGTTAATGATTCTTTTGTTTAGAAAAATAGGGTAGGGTATGGTTTGGATAGATTATGGAATGTTTTATTGAGTAATTAGGATGGTGGTATGGATATTAATATGGATAGAATAGGGCTAAAAATCATAGATGATGAAATGTAAGTGATGACAATGTAGGTGATAAAGATGTAGATGATAAAAATATAGGTGATAAAAATGCATAACCAATACTAAATTAGCTTTACAATTCTAGAATATGTTCACAAAAAACTGAAATTTTAAGAGAAATTTTTACTTAGTGTACTTGTATCCCCTCAAACCATTTGACGTTTATGATGGCCGACATTGTGTTTATTGTTACGACGGCTCTTGTAGACTATGTAGAGACTTTATTTCTTCTTTGCATCTGATTTGATTTTGGAATAATGTTGTTCAGGTTCCTTTTGCAAGTTTAACTTTGACATTTCAAGTCCCTTCTGATATGATCTTCATTTGATGTAGCTCGGTCCCTTCTAACATTTTAAATTTTCAGGTCCCTTCTGATATGATCTTCATTTGATGTAGCTCGGGTCCCTTTTGAAATTTTAAATTTTTAGGTCCCTTCTGGCGTAATTTGCAATATTTTTCAGGTCCCTTCTAGCGTAATTTGCAATAATATTCAGGTCCGTTCTGGCGTAATTTGCAATAATGTTTGAATATTTCTTTTGTTGTAATGATACAAGTCCCTTTCTGAATACTTTTCTCAATAATAATTCAGGTCCCTTCTGTAAATGTTGAATGATGTACTAGGTTCCTTTGTAATTGTAATTCATATTCCATCTTCAATTTAGTTGCCGAAACTATTTTCATAGTTTTTTAGTACACACCTTCCCCCAAGCTGATGATTTGACTTGTCCTCAAGTCTGTGATGTCTTGGAGAGTATATCTTCAAAAATATTTTGGTACAATAAAATGAAAACAAAAAGAGAATTCATATTGGTCAAACAAGTTGGTTTTTCGATATGAATTTGAGTTTGTATTGTGCCAGTTTCCTGGATTTTCACAACCAAACTCTTTTATTAATTTTTATTTTTATTTTTATTTATTTATTTCTTTTTTATCATTCTTCTTCCTCTGGAATTATGGAAGGCATATTTCTATGCTGCCCCATTAGTTCCAGATTTGAATCCATCGATTTTTTTCTCAGAAAATCCTCTTTATTTATAGGCTTATTGTAAATTTTAAGCCTATGTCCATTAACGACAAATGAAATAGATGCTTCATCAATTTTTTTTTATCTTGACAGCTCCATTGTCAAAGGTTTATTCAATCTCATATGGCCCAAGCCAATGAGTCGTGAATTTTTCTTTGAAATCTTTAAACTTGGAGTCGAACAAGAGTTCCCAATCTCCTTTCTGAAACACTTTATTATTTATGAATCGATCATGCCATTTTATCCTTTGTTCTTGGACAAGAGATGTTTTTTCTATTGCTTACTATCGTATCTCATACAGTTGGTTTAATTCCATAATTATTTGTTGTTGTGCCTCAGAAAATTCCATCCTCAATTTTGCTACTAGCTTGTATGCATGTATTTGAAATTCCATGGGTAATAGGACTTCTTTCCCATACACGAATTGATATGGATTGAACCCAGTTGTGTTTTCCAAGTTATCCTATATGCCCATAGTGCATCTTTAAATTTCTTTGACCAGTCCTTTCTGTTCATTTGTACAATATTTTTTATGATGTTTTCTAGGACTTTGTTTGTTGATTCCACTTGTCCGTTTTTTTGAGAATGATACAAAATTGATTTTCTGTGTTTGATCTTGTATTTCTCCGTAAGATCTAGAATAATTTTTGATGTGAATTGTGTGCCTTGGTTAGTTACTATTTGTCCTAGAACTCCATACCTTACAAATATCTCTTCAAACAAAAAATACACAATAGTATCTTCTGTTTCCCATGCTACTACCTTTTCTTCCACCCATTTAGTTACATAATCTATACATACTAGGATGTACTTCTTTTAATTGGATGGGGGTTGATTGGTCCCATGAAATATAAAGCCCACTGTTCAAATGTTTCAATCAGTACTTATGGCCTTAATGGCATTTCATCTGATGCCACTAGTCTACCAATTCTTTGGCATGTGTCACATCTTTTCGCATAGGCCCTGGAGTATTTGAAGATAGATGGCCAGTAGTAGCCAAGTTTCAACACTTTGTATGATTTCCTTTTATCTGCAAAATGACCACCACATGGTTCATCATGACAATCTTTCAAAATTTAAATAATCTCATCTTCTCTAACACATTTTCTAATTATTAGATCAACACCAGTATAAAATAGATCTTCATTGACCCAACTATATCTAGCACTTTCTCTAATTATTCTTTGTTTTTTATTGTGTGTGAAATGATATGGTAGGATTCCAGATGATAAATAGTTAGCTATATCTGAAAACCATGGATTTTTTACATTTATAGCAAATAGATGTTCATCTGGAAAATTATCTGATACTAGATTTGGATCACCAGGTGAATGTAGTCTTGACAGAAAGTCTGCAACTTGATTATCTTTGCATGGTCAATCTTGTACAGTAATATTAAATTCTTGCATTAATAACAACCATCTAGTTATTTTGCCATTTGTGATTGATTTTTCATTAAATATTTTATGGCCGAATGATCTGTGTGGATATAAGCTTGATAACATGTTATATAATGTTGAAATTTATTAACTTCATGTACTACAACTAACATTTCTTTCTCTGTAATAGTGTAGTTCAATTCTACCAGTGTTAAGTTTTTGCTTATGAAATATATGGCATAATTACTCTGATTGTCTTTTTCTCCAAGTGATTCTCCAATAGCTGTATCAGATGCATCAGTTGAAATGTGAAATGGAAAATACCAAATAGGTCCTCGCAGAATGGGTGCAATTGAAAATTTTTCTTTTAATTTTGAAATGCATTTTGACAATTATTCGTCCATTGGAATTCCACATATTTCGCAAGTAACTTGAATAATGGCAAGGCATAACCCTAGAAACTTCTAACTTCTTTTTGTGTTGTGGGTGGTGTTAAATTCACAATGACCTGAATTTTTGTTGGGTCCACCTTAATCCCTGAAGAAGAAATATGGTGTCCCAACACTATCCCCTCATTTAACATCATAAAAAAAAATTCATTGTTGAATGATAGATTTGATTCTATTAATATTTTTAACACTTTTTCAAGATTTTGTAAACAATCATCATATGTTGTACCATACATAGTGAAAACATCAATGTAAAATTCCACACACTAATGAATCAAATCAGTAAATATTGCTAGAACTGCTCTCTCGAAAGTAGCAAGTGCATTACATAAACCAAAGGGTAATACATTGTATGCATATGTTACACATGGGCATGTGAATGTTGTCTTATCTTGATATTCCAATGCTATCTTTATCTGATTGTATCTGCTAAATCCATCAAGCAATGAAAAGAATTTATTTCCAGCGAATGAATCTAACACTTGATCAATAAATGGTAAAGGAAAATGATCTTTTAATGTAGCTTTATTGAATTCTTTGTAATCCACACAAATTCTCCATTTCCAATTTTTCTTAGGTACTACAACTAAGGGTGAAACCCATTGACTATTTGAAATAGGATAGATAAATCTGACTTGTAATAGTTTCTGTAATTCTTCTTTCACTATTTCCTTCATCATGGGGTTCATCCGTCTTTGTGATTTCCTTACAGGTTTTATTTGATCATCAATGTAAATGTGATGGATGCATGTTTTTGGATGAATTCCTGGCATGTCTTTGTAATCCCAGGAAAAATATTTTGAATAATTTTGCAACAATGTTATTAGCTTTTCCTCTTGTGATGATTTTAAGTTATTACCAATATTCAAATTTCTCTCAGGACTGATTTCAATGATTTTTCTATTTGAATTGGTAATTGAATTTATAGGAAAAATGCTTTGAAATGTGTTTTGCAATGACTGTATAAAACATTCATTTAAAAGATAACTAGCAGCTTCATATTGAGTTACTCTATGCTGCTCTGAAATATTTGGTTCTGAGATGAATAGATCTAATAAGTCCTCATTTTCTTCCTCCTCTCTAAAATTATAAACTTGATTAAGAATAAGAACATATTGAAGCTCTTATGGTTCTTCTCCATCAAGCCATGATAATAAAGAAGGAGATTGAGCAGGAGGATATAATGTAACATGTTTTCTTTCATCTCCATGTGCAATAATCATACTTCCTTACCTGCATCCAATGTAAGCATCTGCAGTGGCTAACCATTGTATGCATAAAATTAAGAGATGCCCTCCCAAATTTGTTTTTGGCTGCAAAATCAAGAAGTATACAGGATACTCCCATGAATCCAGTGAGACAATGATATCTTCCAATATACCTTTTGGTACAACTTTAGATCTATCAAAAAGTTCTAAAACTGTAGTAGTAGGACTAATGTTGTTCAGATTTAAATGTTTCATAGTCTCTGTAGTCATAACATTGATAGCTACTCGCAAGTCTATTAAATTATTTGGCACTGAAAATTTGTTAATCGAAATGGTAACCATAGGAATTCCTAGATCAATATACTTTTCCATGGCTATGTTTGTAGGCATGAGACTTGATAGACTTCCAATTACCTGGATTGTAGGTGGATCCCTCTTTCTTCTACCAGATTTCTTAATGCACAATTCCTTTATTGTTTTTGCATATATCGAAATCTATTTAATTTCCTGCAACAAAGGAATTTTAACATATGTGTTTTTCAATTCATCCAGAATATTAAATTCGGGTAGAGATATTGCAATATTCTATTGTATCAATCTCTCTGGATATGGTGGAGTCTGTGTCATAATATATTTACCTTTCTGAATTTGCTTTTCTGCTTGAGATTGTTGAACTTGTTCTCCTTGTTCAATTTCTTCTTCAATTATCAGAGGAGAACCTTTTTGTAACACCTTCCCAGACCTTAGGTGGACATCCTGTATGGGAATAATTGAATAAGTAGGATAATATGTTGCCTATTCCACATGATATGCTGGTCTATCCACCTTGTTACTTGGATTAGCTACTGGCTGAGCTGGAAATTGTGTTGATCCAGGAGGTGGTTGGTTAGTGGGAAGTTGAATTTGTTGCCATTGAGTTAGCATTGATTGGTTTTGAGGTGGATATGGCATTAGTTGATGTTGCTGGAATTGTTGATATTGAGTAAATGGTTGTAGAGGGTTTGGTTGTTGATATTGATACTGCCAGGGATACATATGTTGTGGTGGTTAGTTTCCATAATCATATTCCCTCCAACCTTGTGCAGGTTGGTTTTGATATTGTTGTGGTGGCCAAGCCTGCCATGGCATTGGTGTATTCCATGTATTTTGAGTATATTGAAAATTTTAGGGGTTTTGTTGAGGGAATTGTTGAGGCATCCTTGGTTTCCAAGGTCTCCTTGGTGCCACATAGTAGAGAGAATCTACTCCTTTCACTTCTTCTCCTTGCAATTCTTTTAATTTGGGACATTTTTATGTTGCATGATTTTCTATGAATAGTCCACACACTTGTAGACCTTGCAAAGGACATTCCCTAAGTGGATGCTTTTTCCTACACTTTGGACATAAAATTGATAAGATTTCATCTTGCTCTTCTTTCTTTTTTCTTAGCTTTCAAGACATATACTTGTGTTCCCAAAGTGCTTAAGAGATATGTTTTGAAATTTTCTAGCAGGCTTCCTATCTCTGCTCTTGTTACTACACTTGCTGCAGATTTGGAAGCTTTTGATGAAATATCTCTCTTTCCACTCTTTGATCTTCCCTTACAGTATTTATGACATAGTTCATCAATTTCTTCAAATGGTAAATTGGAGATATCTCCTTTTACCAATAAATTAATAATTTCTAAATACTCATATCTAATACCCTTAAGAAAAATAATGCGAATGGTATCAAAAATAAGAGAATGATGTTTGGATTTCTATAAATTGTAAAGGAATCTTTCCAAATATTCTTCCAAACTTTCGTCTTCTTGTTGTGTCAAAAAATTTCTTCTTTCGAGTCTCTAGCCTTGCAGTAAGCTTGATACTTTTTAAGAAAAAATTTCTTCATATCCTCCCAAGAAGCAATTGTATGTTCTCCTAATCCCATGAACCATTTCAAGGATGCTGCTTTTAGAGTAGCAGGAAAAAATTGAAGCTTGTGTGTGTCATCAGTATATCCATAAGTTCTACACAAGATATCAAACTTGAACATGAATGCATTAGGATCTTCTGTTGATGTTCCATAGAAATTAGGCAATATGGAAGGTGGAATGTTTTTCGTTTTATTTCTTCTCCTAGTATTTCTCTTGCATCTAAAATACGAAAGCCAAAAGTAGTTTCCTGATCATTCTTAACTTCTTGCTCATTTTCTTGTGTTCTTCTATTTTTATTTTCTCTTCTTGCTTCTTCCTATATTCTTCTAAGTGATTCTGCTCTTCTGTCTTCCTCTGCCTTTATTTCTGCCTCAATTCTTCTTTCTTCTTCTCATTGTCTTCGTCATTCCCTTTGTTGTCTTTCATATTCTAGTATTTGTTCAGGAGTCATGTTTAGTCTAGTTGATCCTTCTCCTTGTTCGTCCATTTCTTGTTCATAGATTTGTAGTGTTTTGATATGAGGTTTATTTTCTATTTCTTCAACTACTTTGATTTCCATAAGGACAGGTTGCTCTAGTTGTTCAACAATTGATTTTCTTGTATCTCTTTGTTTCCATACGGAAGGAGGTTCTTTAGGTGATTGTTTTATTTTTACCTCTAAAGCTAACAAGATTTGTATTTCAACTAAAGTTAATCTCTGTCATGATCTCTATTTTTCCTCTAATTCTTCTATAGTAGGTCTTCCAACAACTGGTGTTGTTAGTCTTGGGGATGAATGAGTTGTTGGGGGGTTCTATTTCACAAATATACCATTCTGATCTCTATTTATAGGCATAAGAAAACATTTCTTGAAAGAAAAAATATGTTTTTGTTGTTTTTGGTGATTATATATATATATATATATATATATATATATACAATTTTTTTTTTTTTTGTCTTCCTATTTGACCGTTTTTAATATGCTTCCCTGGCAACGGTGCCAAAATGTTGGGTCAATTTACTGTTGTAAATTAATGCAAGTATTTATTATCAATCCAAGCTAGTGGAACTTAGAAGCATCCCCAAAGTATATGGGTTTCAATTAAGATCAATTTAGAAGATGGTTTATTAATGTTTAGGGAAATGCATATTACAAAGATAAATCTAAATTAAACAAATTCTAAATTCAATTGTTTAGGAAAATGCATATTACCTCATGAATTAGAAATAAAAAACTACTAAATTTAACAATAGATTAAGATACATGAAGCAATAATTGAAGAGGCTCTTCACTGAAGAGGTCTTGATTTTCCTTCATCATATATTCATTTATCAGTAATCCTATTGTTAAAAACAAGAATTTAGAAAAAGCAGGAAAGATGAATTCTAGTTTCTAGTCCCTTGATCATCTAGAAGAAGTATTTAACTTAAATACTGGGTTGACTCTTCATATGGAGAATAGAAACAAGATCAAGATCCATCAGCAATCATGTAAAAGCATGTAAAGATGAATTCTAATTGAATATCTTGATTAGACAGAAAGAATGTTTAACTTAAACATTTGTTTGTCCTTTCATATGCAAATTAAAAATGATCATTAGATTCATCAATACTCAGAAATAATCATCATAAACAAATTAAACATAAGCAAGCTAATTCAGAAATTGCAACTACAAATAAACTAAGAAGTGAACTTAGCTCGGTGTGGGGGCCCTCCACTCTTGCCTCGCACACTAAAGGTGTTTTCAGCTACTTAAAACTACAATCAATCAACCATCATATAACAACATCAAACATGATAGAACAGATCTTCAATTATGTCTCCAAGTCTCAGAAATAATAATGTTAAGTCATACAAGTTCTACATATCAATGCCTTTAAAGTTTGAGGCTTAAATAGATAAAGTTTCTAACAAACTCATCTAAAATAGCTCCTATAGTCATAATTAACCTTATCTTATCAAATCTAGTCGAAGTCATCCATCAGATCCATCAAAATCTAGAAAACCCCACAAAATAAGAGTTTTGACCTAGTTTCTAGGGATCCTACATAAATACAGGTCATGTTTGACCACCTTTGACCGGGCCTATTAAAGCTCAATTTGAATGTAACAATAGGTGTACACTTATTCTCAGTTCCCAATCCTTCTAGAAATATATCTACCTTGAGCCCAAGTGTCATGCACATATGCAAACCATAATGCCATTATGGGAATTTCTAATGCTTTCCAAAAATGCACTTAAATTTCAATATTTATAAAAACATCTAATAATTGAAAGACATAATTTAAATACCTGTATATGCATCTTTTGGTCAAAACAAGATGGATATGATGGTGAATAGATGGATAGTATGGCTAAATAAGATGTATTTCATAAACAAAAAGAGATAAAAAATGAGGGCCAACAGTGCCCCTGGAGTCAAAGATGTTTCAGGATCACCTCTATAGTCCATTCCCAGGTAAGGAAAATATTCAATGGTGAAGACTTGGTTCCTGAGCCACATGAAATAAGTCGGATTAAGCCAAACTACTGAACCACCCTCGCCACCATGGTGAGCCATTAGTGCTACCCATCGCACCATCTAAGGTTCCTGAGGAGTGCCACGATCTACTGTAATCAGTTGAGGAGTGAGAAGTGGAATTCTCTCTAGAGAAAATGAAATAAGAATTGCATCGTATCTAAAGTTTTGCAACTTCGCATTCTTTGCTCTAGTCAATTGGTCTTTCATATTGGCCAGTACTCCTTCACACCAGTTGAATATTGTTCCTCCGAAACACTCGACTGCAGTTTGCATCTGTGATTTAGTAGCCACATGAGGAGCTACACTCCCACATAACCTGGTCACTCTGAATGCTATGAATTTAAGCTCCAGTTGCAAGATGGTTTTGATGTCTATGCGACCATCCTTCAACTCTCCATTATTGCTATAATACTGAGCTTTGTAGCCGGTAGTGGGAAGACCTCCCTGTCTAGTCCCAAATAAGGAGATGTTTATCCCTCTTTGAGATAATTAGGTTAGGAAATATATGTCTGCTAACTCAATATCAAGCCGGTGGTCACCAATTATGAAAAATTGGTCTTGAACGTCCCACGCATTCACAAGCCAAGTCATTAAATCCACTTGTGCCTTCATTCCATGAATAGCCCAGAATTTGTACAAACCACAATTTTCAATGCACACATGGTTGCATTGTCATCCATGGCTTCGTTATCTATGAGCTCGTGTTCTCATTCCCTCCATTCCAAAATGATTGAAAAGCCTATAAATCAACAAATTAAACCATTAAAATCAATTGGAGGGAACTTGGACCATTTTTGTGGAAGAAATTTTAGTTTTGAAAAAGTTCACAGCGCGTGTGCAGGTTCTGTGTGTAGATAGTGTAGTCGTCCACATGTGCTCCACGCAGAACCTGCGACAGCTCGACGATTTTTCTTTTAAAAAATCGTTGGGGTGCGCGGTTATCACATGGATCGCCCGTGCACCCCGAGGGAGTATTTTGAAACATGAATTTCTCCCAAAAAGATGAAATAAAAGCTTAAAAAAAATGAAACAGTTGAAAATGTAGCTAAGGATGATGTGGATTACCCGGTTCTGACAGTTTGAGAAATGAACGATCGGTTCTCTTGATATCTGCTTCGGAATTTTTTTGGCCAAAAGCTCTCTATGCATTATTCTGAAAACAAAAGGTGAAAATGACTTATTTTCAACCCCTTTTTATAGTTTTTAATGAATTAAATATTATTATTTTATTTATTTTTTACTTTTAAAAGGTCATTTTTAAATATTTTTACTTTTTGGAAGCAGATATTGAGTTTTTGTGCAGGATACAGGATCTTTGGTGAAAAGAATTATTTTGACATCGAGTATACTTTTATCACTTTTTAGGGCTCTATAAAAATATGAAAAAGCAAAACCTTGGAGTCCTCTTTTAAGCCCTTTTCAGACTCTCAAAACATGAAAATATCACTGAGTACTTGAATATTCGAACTCGTTAAAGTAATTGAACAATTGTCCATTCAGTATAAGTTTACCCCTTTTCTGAACTGAACTGGAATAATTACGAAAAATATATACGTTGACTAATCATGGTTAATAGAGTTCTCTCCCGCATTATTTTTTCCTTTTTTCGGGCCTGAGAGACTAGATATATGAAAAAGAAAAACCATGGAGTTTACTTTTGTTTTCTTCTGACTCCTTAAACCTGAAAAACACCGAGTTTTTCCTATACTGGATCGGTAAAATTTAACAGTAAAGGACCTGTCAATTACAATAGGACCGAACCACTCCTTCTTGGGTTCGATTTAAATACTAAGATGGACTCATCTAAATAATGAACTTACACAAACAAGAAAACGTTATCCTCCTCAAGATTGACAAAAATAAAGAGGTATTTTCCAATAATGGTGGGGGAAAAAGAGAGAAAAATAATCTAGTTGTCATCCTTGTTTAGAAAGCAGCATGCCACTCTTAAACACAAAACTTTGTCACACTTGTATCTGGGTTGGGAAATCCTTTGTCTAACATTTAATCAAACCGCATTAAAAGTCTTCAGCCGATTTCTGGGTATTAGCTTTAGGTCAAATGTTTCCAAGCCATCTGCAATGTTGTTATGTGTTCAAGAGAGAGTTCAAATAAACAATTCATTGTAAACATTTGTCGCCATTCACATTGACCATCCTTGAATCAGTCCTTGCAAAATATTTCTTCAAAACTTGATCTAATGGTTTCGTTTCATAGACTTTTCTGCGACGGATCACTTTCTATCGACATCAACTCATTCTCTAGAAAGTTGATCTAGAATCCTATCAGTACCTTGGGATCTACATGCCCTAATGGCAGGTTTCTCGCCTTTGATGATAGGTTGCATCATTCACCTTTGATCGAACGATTCTATGAGTGTTCGACTAAAAATCATTCATTCACATTTCATAGATTGTACTGGAGTACTTTGAGAACCATTGTCATTATTGGTGGTTCTCTCACACTTGTTAACTATTCACATCATTAACCGGTAATCAAGTGGTTTCTACCATGTTCGAATTCGACACAATCAATCACATGGATAGATTCGTACTAGTTCAGGAAGCGGAAATCAAGACCTTGGATCTAGTTTCCACCATCTAGGTTGCGAGGAGTTTTATTATTCACGATACAATAGACTACTTATAACAGATGGCTGTGTCCATACTGTTAGGGTCCTATAATAATAAGATTAATAATTTTTGAATTGACTTTGATAGTCTTGTAAATATGTACATACCTTGCTTTCTGCAAGTTGTGTTCCCATATTTTGAAAATGAAAAAATAATAAAAAATGAAAAGAGGGTAAAAGTCCTAAAATAAATATCAAAGGAATTAGAAAAAAATAGACCCCAAAAGAAAAAAGAGATAAAATAAGACCTGAAAGTGAGCAAGTTAAAATGCCACGACTATTTACTTTTACTACAAGAATAATGATTATGTGCAAATTGTTAATAAATGTCATAATCCATGATCAGTTAAACAGTTTAATCTTAACTTTTCATGCTTTGAATTTCATGTTTTAGATAGAGAATAAATATATGTCAAACAATATAAACTTGACAAATTAGTAGATAATAGAGAATAAATGAGGAGCTCAACAGTTTAATTTGAGCCCTCAGATGAAACAAGGTTAGATTTAGATAATTTTTATGCTTTGAAATAAAATTGATTTAGGGTTGAAAGCCTAAATGCACTCATAAAAATGAAGTAAAAATGTTAGAAATAATGATGGGTAGGTAGAAAGAAGTTGTTCAAACATGTAATAAAGCATCATCGGGCAAAAATTACTAATTTACCCTCCCCCACAATGATTCAGTATTCTAAACCTTCAGTTAAAAAGGCTCAGAGCATTTCTCTAACTTTTGTTGGGACTGGACCCAAGGCTCGATAACTGATTAGATAAAAATATTGAATTCCTACACAAAAACCATTTTCATCAACATTTACCCTTCATCCATGATCATGATCCCTTTTCCTAAGTAAAAACCCATTTTTACTTAGTAAAAGTAAAAACCCTAAGCAATTAATTTCATTTCCATTCAAAATCACTCAAAAACCCATAAAATGCATTTTATCCTAAGTCTAAGTGTGAAAAACCAAAAATAGGACAAAATATGCTTATTTGTCTATCTTTTACACTTTACTTAGTGTTAAATCATGTATTTTTCATTTATATCATATATTGCCCCTTTATTTCATATCAATTTCTAACTTATATATTAAATCCCTAAGCTATACCCCTCCCGTATTGTATTAAATATTTTATATTTAAAATAACCCACAGAACCCAACATTTATGTTTAAGCCAATGTTATTCTATCCCACGTGATTAAATAAAACCCGCCCTTATTCCCATTGGTTTTAAACGTATCAATATAAAATATTCCTTGCTCCCCTATGGTTATTAAACAAATATCAAATGTTTAAAAACTATATAATAAACCCGTGCTCGTGTATTGGTTAAAACATTCTGAAATGTTTTAATTAACAAATATAACATTATCCCCCCCACCCCCCTCGCCTATCGTATAACCCAAGGTTTTAAACTTAATAAATATCTATTTTATAAAGTTAAAAACCACACCATCGCATTGATAAGCCCTGGCCCCACTCCCAAATCCCGAGCATCTTCCAAATCAGATCTTGACCATTCGCAATCGAGCCCCACGATCCAACAACGGACAAACAATATCGCAAATAAAGTTGCTCATGCTTAACAATTTCATTTCCACGTGAAATGGGAAGTTTCACCGTTTTCTCTCTCCTTGACGTGGCGTATTCTTATTACATCGCATTCGATCCATTCAAAACCACTTAC
The DNA here is from genome assembly GCA_034641835.2 of Pinus albicaulis. Taxonomy (NCBI): domain Eukaryota; kingdom Viridiplantae; phylum Streptophyta; class Pinopsida; order Pinales; family Pinaceae; genus Pinus; species Pinus albicaulis. Next base: position 1,823,529,772 of record CM076580.1, read on the forward strand.
TACCTAAGATGCCTGCGATAACCACCAGTGGTTTTTCGCCTTTGGAAACCCAAAACCACCTTCTGCCTGATTTGAAATCCATTTGTTGCATGTTAATTTAAACCTAATTTTCCCAATAAACCATGAAAAACACTTTTTATCCCTTCTTTCTGCGCGTATCCACTGTATTTTCTATTTCGACTATGAAAACAAGCAATTTTTCACTGTTTTCGTGCCCAGAACCTGCAAAATTCAGCCTATAGCCATTAAATATTGCCTAGGAGCTTTGAATTGCTCCAGAAACCACAAAGATACCAAAAAATCTGTTTAAAAGCCTTTGAGATATCCTCAAAGCCCTGTACATCCATATAACAGGTATTTCTCTAGAATTTAAGCCTGCTATCAATTTTAAAAAGACATTGATAAAGAAAAATTCCAGTAAGAGTTTAAATTCATCCAATAAGCCTATTAAAAGATCCAAAAAATAGGCCAAATCGTGTCAAACTTTTTGAAAAAACCCTGTTCTATGCTGTGCACTATATTGAGTTTATATAGTTTTTCTAAATTGTTTAAAAACTCTAAATTGAGACCAGAAATCCTCTGAAGGTAGCCAAACCATCTGTCCCTAATTTGAAAATATTCTTAGCCCTGTTATCTTTTGAAAAAACTCAAAAAACATTTGTTTCTTGTTTTCTAACCAGTAAAGGCCTGTAAATCATGTTAATATTCCAAAACTGAAAGAAAAAATCCAAGAAAAGACCAAATTCTGCTTGTTTTAAAATCCAAGAACCTCTGCCATAGTCAAGAATACTTCTGCAAACTATTTAATCTTACAAAAGTAGCCAGAAAAGCCTAAAAGCAGAGTTTTGTGGTCCAAAAAGTCTCAAAATTTCTAAACCGACTCCAGCTGCATCTTCCAAAACTGTTATCGTTATAAATCCTCTACAACCTCTAGTTGTAGACATTGAGCACACCCCATTAGCAGATGTTGACTATAAGATAGCAGAACCTATTGTAGAATTTAATTTGTTGAACTTCACAACTGGAGCTTTGAAAAATCTTTAGATAATGTTGAAGAAGTTCAAATTTGAGAATCACACTTGCCCAAATATTGTAGAAATTATATGCACTAAGCATGCATATGTCCTAGATTCACCCGATCTCACACTATTTAACTTTATGCAAGATACTGAATCAATTCCACTTGTTAATCTATTTGCGGAAAAATTAATTACACACACATGTGAAGCATAAAAAAAAATCAATTGCACATAACACAGTTTTTAACCAGGAAAGCCTAAAGTTTAAAACCAAAACTATATATTATGTATCATGGAATCATATGAAAATCCTCATACAAATCTTATCAAGCTCTTAGTACAGTACAATCGTCATACACTAATCAGGAACAATCTTGCAAATCCATGCACCAATCTCTGCCTTCCGCTAGTTTCGCTCACCGCGTTAACCAGTCGATTACAAAGACCAATTCAATGTAATCCTACCTCCTCGATCGCGAAATCCTCATTGGCAACTCCAATGTGTGTGATGCAATCAATGCATCACCATAGTCACAACAGATAGTCTATCTTGCCCTTTCACCTATCTCTCCACTGGTCTCCACTGAAACTGCCATGCACTGTAGTTAACTGTTGTATTGTTCAGTTGATTAATGAGTTATTATTTGTGAATTAATTAACTAATTAATTCACTCCACACTCACTAGTGTATCATTCAGTTAGACTAGATACAACTAGCTCAACCCAGTTCAATCGGGGTTAAACTAAACACAACTCTACAATTCACCACCGTGCTGCACCGCCACTTCGAGTTCTAATCGAATCCTCCATGTATTAATTAAGAACCCTCGTACAGCCAAATTTCACCACCATTTAACAACTGCTTCACCGAAATAAAGTGCTCCAAGAGAATAAGTTGTTGTTTAGTGTCTGATTATTATTAAGAGCTAATAATAATCGACATGCATCTATTTTTAGATCAACGATCTATAAATAGACTTCGCCCAATATTCTAAAAATATAATCTCATATATTTTTTACATTTGACCAACCATCTACAAATATCCTCCTGCTACATATAGAATATGCTCACCATGTCTACAAATAGATATACACCTAAAAATAGCCTGTGTGGTCCCCACCTAGTTTAGGTGATTATTTTCCAACTAGGATCAAGGACGATATTTCAGGATGCCTCCTTCACTGTTTCTTGTTCTAAACTTCAACAAATATGTTGTTCGAGTTACCCATTCATGCCCAGAGGTTATTAGGTTATGCCATCATTATTATATGCCTGAGCAAAGAGCAATAGTCAATGCCAAAAAAGAAGTACTTTTTAACATTACTGCAGAGTCCATTAACCAAATGTTACAGCTCAAACCTGATCCTCAAGCAGTTCCTCTGTCCATTGAAGCACTTACCAAGCTGTATATTGGCCTTGATTTTCCTAAAAGATTCCAAATATTCCAAATATTCATGCCCTTACATGTAGAAATTCCTCAAATCAATCCTCCATATTCCACTTCAAGATTTTCAGAGGGTTATAGGCATGTCATCTCCATGTTATCCTTCATCCTAGGGTATTTCACCGATGAACATACAGATGAATCCATTTTAGGTTTCCTATCTACTTCACACCAGGACAACCTCCACCTTCTATCTTTGATTATGCTGGGTATATTGCTGACAATATTCATGACCAATTGGTTAAACTGCCAACTGAAGGAGTGTTTAGATACACATCCTTTCTCTTTCATATATTTTTGTATTTTCAAGCAGATAAGTTTCCAGTAACCCTACAGAAACTTGACATAGAAGGAAATCCTCTTTCAGTCATTCTTTGGACATCTGATTAATCAGAAAAGAGTCCACGAAGTTTACCTATGCAGAGTTTTCAGACTTCTTCATCCTTCCATTGATAATTTTTTAAAAAAATACTGAACAACCAAAGATAAATGATGAGATGATGAAGATTTTATAGTTGTCAGAGAAGTTCAGGACTGGATATTGGTATTTTTACGAAAAAAACACAGATATTAGAGTTTTTGGATATAATTTTTTGCCTTACAAATTACCCAGATTTGTTTCAATGAGGGTTTTTTCCTTGGAATACATCAGGCAAATTTTAAACTCTGATTCTATCAATTTCCTAGTAGCAAAGAGGAAAAAACAGTTTAAATTGAAGAACCAAGTGGGACCATTCATTTGCAACCAAAGAGGTGCAAAGGCCGAAGCAACTAAACCATTATTAGAGAATATATTTGAAGAGATATTTTCCTGGAATTATGATCCACAAGGGATACTGAGTAAAATGAGGGTTAAGTGTAAACTTAACCCTACATTCATGAGAAACCAAAGGTTGAAAAATATGCTAATCAAACTGAGTGGACAAAGAACACTTTAATCGATGCAGTGAATAAAAGTGATACTAGTCACACTTTACAAACTGCAGATCAAACAAAAAAATCCACCAAGAGGGTCAGAGAAGAAGAAACTTATGTTACTGAAACCACTACTGAAACTAGGTTCAAGATAAGATATAATAAAAGGCCCAAAACAAATCCAGTGGGTAAAGAGAAGGTAACCATTGATGTTGAAGATATAGATATCCCAGATACCAACAAAGATGCTGCCACTATTATCAGAAATGAGAAAGTTACAGAGAATAGAAATGAAGAACAGGTTGATAATGGAAATGCATAGTTGATAGAAAAACAACAGAGCATGGAAGCATCATCTTCAAAAACAACCGAGGAAAGAGATCTAGATATTAGGGAAAAGTACAAACAGATTATGTTAAATAATGAAGAAATTAAAAATGATATTTATTCTCAATTTTTGAAACAAACACCAAGTGTTCAAAATATACTTTTATCTGCCTTTGATTACTCAAATAAAAATATGATCATGTCAGTCTTACAACCTATAGTAAAAACTCCAAAGATAGTTGTAAATTACAAGAAGATTGATTTAGAATTCCAAACAGAAAAAATTCATGCTCTTGATCAGATAGAATTTCATAGACAGAGTTTAGAGATTTTGTATTCTACTGTTACAACCAAAGCTATGAGTGTTCAGAAACTTTAGAACATAATAAAAAATATGAAAGATCAAATGAAGCTTGAAAAAACATCCTTATATGCTAAATATCTCAGAATTAAATCTTTAGAAGAATTGGTCTTGCAGGTTGGATATGACCTTGCAAATTTCAAAGCAGCAGCGTAGTTAGTGAAGAAGAAAAATGAGGACATTGCAACATTGATGAAACAACTTAAATTTCCATCAAGTGAACATCCTTAACCTAAGGGAATAATACAAAGACAAAATGAGAAAGATGACATGATGAATTTGATTTTTCAGCTGACAGCATAGATCAAAGAAATGGAGATACAAATGGACAAACTTGTTCATGAAAAGGAAACAACCAAAGCTCAAGAAACTCCCACAGTTATTCCTATGGTTACTACAACTGTGCCTTCAACTCTAGCAGAAGAGTTGGCACCCAAAGAACCACTGGCTACTGCAGTGCCAGTGACATCATCTACAACATCAACTATAGAGTCATCCACTACAACAACTCAGCCTACAAATGAGGCCAACAAGTTAATAAAGGCCATGGAAGAAATGTCACTTCAGACAAGTGAGATTAATAGATTGAAAAAGATGGTTGATAACCTTGAAAATACAAACAAGTTAGCTCAAATAAATGCCTAAACACATGAGCAAAGGGCTAATAGGTTAAATGAAGAATTGAGGAAGTTACAAAAGGAATTAACCTTAAAGGAGCCAATGTAATATGTGAAAAACTATTTGTGTAACAAAATCATTGAAGCCATCAATGGATGTTTGGAATTCAATTCAAGTGATATTTGAACAGAGAGATTTTCTAAAAGCAGGATTAGTAGAAATTCAGAATACTAAAGATGAACTTGATAACAAAACTGAGCAGGCAATAGAATTGATCAATTTTCTTAACAACAAAAACAAACAAGAGCTAGAAGTGTTGGGAAAAATACTGAGAGGGGGGGTGAATCAGTATTTACTGCATAATCAAATCTTTTTACTTTTTCATTCCTTAAAACCCATACGCTACTTTCCTTCAGTAAACTAGCGTATATACGCGGATCCCCTTTATGAAACTAGCGTATACACAGAGATTTAGATTTGTCATTAAATCTTCACTTATATTATTCCATCATTCATTCATCAGATGTTCAATCAACAGTAAACATGTGCAGTAAGAACAGAATAAACCATCACACAAAGCATCACACATGAACACCAGGATTTTTAGGTGGAAACCCAAATCGGGAGAAAACCACCGCTGCAGTTGTTCAGCCTTCAATATTTTATTATAGAGAAAACATCTTACAACATATGTGCTGGCGCAGACTTGACCAGCACGCAGGCACCCACCTGCGCTCGTTTACCAGCCTCTCCTGGAAGGGAGCTCCAACCCCCCGACTCGTTTACCAGCCTCTCCTGGAAGGGAGCTACGACCCCCCGATCTCGTTTACCAGCCTCACCTGGAAGGGAGCTACAACCCCCTGACTGAAGGCTACAACCCTCAGCACCACCTTGGACCACGTTTCATCAATTTTCACACCGGATCCAACAACTTCAATAGAACACCACTTGCAGGCCACATTTCATCATATTTTCAAACTGGACCCTTTCCATACTTTTAAGCACAAACATACATCACCAATAGATACTTATCAACACAGATCAGATAGCAGAAACACAGCAGAACAGATCAGATATTTCATACCCCTTGCTTCAGCAAACCCTAGTTTGCATACGCGCTTTTACTTCACTGATGTCGCGTATATACGCGCTTCCGTCCACACAAACCAGCGTATACCTCAGTGTATATTTTATTGCGCATATGCGCTTTCTCTTCGCTGAAGCCGCGTATATACGCGCTTCCTCCGCGGCGAAGTAGCGTATAGAACTTCAATCATTACAGAGCAGCATACTTCATCAGATCAGATATTCAGTTCAGATTCAACCCTTTACATCAGACAGATGTTCGCCTCATCACAACTCTAATCACTCCATAAGTAGATCTAGTAAATACAAGTACATTTCAGATCTAGAGATCTCGCTTCATCATTTCTTCATAAGTGCATCATAGATTCAGATCTATCATCAAACCTTTACCCTTTCCATGCAGATATACTTCATAGAGAAGTATTCATTCAAGCTCAGACATCTTGCTCTCACTCTTGTATCTTGCACAATGAATTTCTTCTCCTTATATAGGTTTATCCTTTTTCAATACCACGGGTTAAAGCAATACCACGAGCCTTCAATACCACGGGCCAAAGCAATACCATGAGCCTTCAATACCACGAGCCAAATCAATACCATGAGTCTTCAATACCACAGGCCCCACTTTATGAGCGCTTTTTGAGCGCTTTTGCCCATACGCGACTTATCACGTTCTTTCCCGCGTGCATACGCGACTTCCCCTAGACATATCCGCGTATGCATAGAGACATACTCTTTTCATCATACTTGAGCACATTCTGAATTCTTTTCTTCATTGCCTTCTCTACACATTGTAGATACATCATATTTTCTTCATCAAGAACATATTCTATCAAGCACAACTTCATTAAGTAAGTTGCCATCTTCTTCATCAAGTGATTTGCCATTCAATGAAAACACTTAGCATCATATTGCTAACTAACATCATATCACATCAGACACTTAGCATCATATTGCTAACAAACATCATATCACATCAGATTTACATCGTTTACCAAGTCCATCAAGTCAAGCATAACTTCATCAGGTGGATTGCCATCAAGGACAACACATGTCAACAGTCGCATGTCTTCATCTTCATTCAGTGGGTTGCCATCAAGGACAACACTCTGCATCATATTTCCAACAAGAAGAAATTGAGATTACTGACAAGACTGAAACAATCCTTGAAATAAGGAAAGTCCTCACCAAGAAGAACTTGATGAAACAGCTTGAAGAGAAGTGTGAAAATATGAACATTGCAATAACCAGGTTTATGGTCAAATTTGAGAATTTGAGGCAAAGAAGTTTGCCTAACATTTTGGTTATCAATGATAAGCTTATGCCTCAAGAGGATTATAATAAAAATATCATTTATATGCAAAAGAGCAAGTTGAAAAGACAGGTGGACAGGCCACTCCAACAGGAAAAGTATTACTTAGAAGTTTTAAGGATTTATTTTATTTACAGCAAGAGATAAGAAGCATATGAGAATTTCATGAAGTTAAAGAAGATACAAATTCCAAATGAGGAAGCTTGGCAGTCACTTACAAATTTACTATGAAAGGTAAAGGTAGAAAGGTAAAATGGCAGAAAAATAGTTGGCTGATTTTCAGTCAAAACAAATTTTTATTTATAGTAGTAAACTGTTTTACAGTAGTCAAAGAGTATCTGAGATTAAAGAGTATCAAGTATCAAAGAGTAGCCGAGTGAAAGAGTGAAAGAAAAAGTAGATCAGATTTCAAAACAGAAATAAAATATCTTGGCCAGCAAAGAGGACACCAAGGCAGCCAGTCGTACCTTATCCACAATCAGTTTCTATTTTATTTGGATCAATAGGACATCTTGTTGATTTGTTAAGGAGATGTCTCTATTTTGTTATAAATATATTTCTATTTCCCTTAGATAATTCCTAGAAGCATTATAGGATATTTTGTAAACAATTATGTATAAATACTTCATCTTTAGAAATATTAGTGTGGAATAAATTGTTGAAGATTTTTATAGTCATTTTTTATTGGACCTGAAGGCTTTTGCATTTAAAATCTGGAGTAGTAGACTGGATCAGATCAATTAGCATCATATTTCAGGATTCATATGATGAGCTATTGAAGTGAAGTATTTATTTCTTGTCATTGTTATCTTTCTTTGTTACATGCATCCATTATGTGTTCCAAATTTGAATTAATAAACAAGAGTATTACTTTAGGATTTGTTAAAAGCACCCTGTCTTTACTGTTTATCATTTCTATGTTTTCTGCTGTTTTCTAGAGTAGGGAACCCTTAAATGCTCCCTCTTTCGTTTTACCTCTGCTTACTACTTCTCTTTTCCGGATCAAAGAACCCTTCATTGCTCTTTATCCCGATCATATCACCTCACCAAAAAACCTTCCAAGATCTTCATGGGTTATCTATCTTGCCCTGAAAAAATTTGATTTTTTGACCTTGATCCTAGCTCTGTCTGCTTGATTTTTGACTCCTCAGCCCAATGGATAAACATATTTCCCACTATCCATCTCATTAGGTGATTTTTCCCACCAAATCAATCAAACCAAAACCAAATTGCACAATCATAACTAACCTAATATTTTATAAATCAAAACAAAGTTAAATATTATAGAGAGAGTCCTCTCTAAACCCTAAGAAGGCTATATCTTAGAGTTTAAAAGTTGGTCTGTGGTTACCTCTAGTGTTCTTAGACTTTAAACTAAAATCTCATAACTTTAGAATTACTAGAGTGATAACATACTATGTCTACTTTTGATGTAATATTGAAACCATATATGTACCAGAACATTTAGTTAGTTTTGATCTGATTATGGGAATGCCTACCTCAGTGTTGATATATATATATATATATATGTTTGCATTGAATGTTTTTACAGGTTTTCGACCGGTGTCTCCAATCCAATCCTCGTAATGATAAGCACTTCACTCTTCAATATAACCTCAAACTTTGCGCTTTAGGGGAAATATGTTACACGTCATTTTGTCACCATGATATTTGACTATTTATATGGGTCTATCACCATCCATATCATGTTCTTTTAGAGGTAAAAAACACCAATGTTCCTAAATCAAGTCTTGGAATTGGAGAAAATCTCTTTAAAACCCTTAAAAGTCTACTTGCGCAGTTTTTCTAGCCTCCCTGTGCATGCATTGATCTTCTGTCCATAAACTGTGGCAACTCCCACACTTTTTGGTCAAATATTCTAGAAGCCTAGTTGGTGAAAATAAAATAAAAGGAAAAAGTAAATTCTAGAAGCCTAGTTGGTCAAATATTCTTCCAACTCGAAGCTTCTAGAGTTGTGATCAGTTCAAGCTTTATCCCTCCACCCATGGAGCTTATCCCTTGGTCCATGGAGCTCAAATCCCTTCATGAGAGGAATCCATCCCCCTCTTCATGGAACTGAAACTACCTCCATTTCCCTATAAATTGAGCTCAAGTTTCTTGTTGAAGGGTACACACATGGTAGATGGTGAATGATAGAAACCGACTTATATATTTTCTAAGATGAAGAGAGTTCATAAGAGTGCATACTTTCTACATTAGTGAGTTTTTGTTGGCATGAGAATGATTACACCCTTTTGTCTATAACTCCATGCTGGTATTCAAAGATGAAAGCTTATGAGACTGAAGGAGAACGATTGTTCAAGACCCCAAGAGAAATCTGCACAACATCAAGGCATCAGGTTGTAAGATTACTCTTTTTATTCAAGATAATACATATGGATATCTTTTCCTCATTTCTTTGTTTCTATTATTATTGGAATAATTTCAATACTTAGACTCCTTGATCACTAAGTTGGATTAGCATTTTCTCATTATTATATATTGCAAATGCTTTGATTGTTTGTCTTGAATTTGATTGCAGGTTCTACTCTTTGGAGAAACCACTTTGGAGCGACGGGACAAAAGGCTACATCAAACGTTTGGATTTCAAGGTAGGGGAATGTCCTCTCTATTTTATTGTAATAATTTTAAAATGTAGTTAATCTAGAGGAAAACGTTTTCAAATGGATCTTTGTTTCTAGTTACTCGCTGGAGTACTAGGGAGATTTCTCTTGTCTGCAAGAGGGATTAATCCACGTAACAGATAGGGAGTAGTTATATGATATATTTAAGATAGGGATTTAGGGATTGGAGCCTAGGTAGATGTAACACCTAGGACTTAGGGTTCTGGGAGAAAGTTATAGAAAAAGGGAATTTTGTAAATAAGGGGTTTGGGAATGAGTTTTTATAAGTCTGAGAAGGATGCAAAAGGGTAAGGGAGTGAATTTCGGGAGTTGGGAGTGTTAGGGAGGAAAAATAGGGTTTTGAATGGTTAAAACACCAAATTCTTAAGCAAATAACACAACATCAAACAAATAAACTTGAAGGAGGTAAATGATGATGGAAGGCACCTTTACTCACTTGCTGGAGGCTCAAACAACTGTTGCAGAATTTCTGGAGGTGATTTGGTACAATTTGGGTGTTTTGCTGGCTTGCTGGACATATGCGCAATGCCTCAAGGCTGTGCGCCCTCTGCTGAAATTTTCTCCAGTTTTGCCCAGAAAATCGAAAAATCACTCTCTTCAAGTGTTTTCTCGATGGAATAGGAGGAAAATGAATTTCAAATTGATGTCTAAGAGTCTTTAATACTTGAGCGAATTTAGATTAAAATAAAAAACTCACTTTTCCATTGTTTCCTTTCACTTTTTGACACATTTTCTAATTACCATTTTCTTTTAACTTTTCTTCTTTGCAGGGTGAACTTGGTGGAGTTTGGCACTTTTCAATTTCAGTTGATGATCTTCAGTTTGGAATATGTGATTTGAGTTGGTAGCTAGGGAAATAACTTATTACATATCATAAGCATAAAATTACATAAAAATTAAAAATAAATTACATCTTCGTTTTCATATCAAAATTACAATTTTGATATGAAAATCAAACTTTAAAATCAAAATTACAACTTTAAAAATATCAGATTTACATGGTGATAATATTTTGCAGATTATATTGAAATGTTTATTTAGTCACTCTCACAACTTTTGCTGACCTTATTGAGATGAAATGGTGCATTTTTGGACCTTGAACAATAAAACCTAATGACCTAATGGGACCCTTAATGACCTAACTCCATGGTTGACATAAGACATAGTGAAATAAGCTTTTGAAAAGTGTTCTAATGCTCAGCTAGACATGAAGACGAGCTAGGAAATGTGAAATATTGAGGGAGAGTAAGGTGTTATGACTTGGACTACCATCAGTGAATCAAATTTTTGCATGACCTAATGGAATGATAAAAAATTTTAGAGTGAGACCCCTAAAATGAGTATAAAAAGAGTAATTTTGATCACTGACGGCATAATGCATATTCTGACACCAACATCGGCCTTATTGGGGATGGAAGCTCCTTGGAGGTGTCAAGAACACCGTAGACCAAGTGCCTAACCATTGGGCCAATACGATAAAAAATAACTCAAACTGAAATGAAGGACTAAATACTGACAACTCAATGACACAAACTAACTTTGAAACTGACTGAAATTGATTGAACAATGACTCAAAAATTAAATTTATTTTCTGAAAACTTAATTTGAAATGGCATAAAATCAATGAAGTTCCATGGCCTTCACTTCAGGCTCCGAACTCCAATGCTTTTCCACTTCACACTTGTAGGAATATCAAACTGATATATACAATGAAGATGAAAATATCTTCATAATTTTAGATAAAAAAAGATAGTTCTTCAAGATCCTACCATTAACTGGCCCTCTTAAGAAAATTTTCCCATCCATTTCTTCCAAGAGATATGCATTTGTTCCACAAGAAGCTGCAATATTAAAAGGAGCTTTCCAGAAATGATCAAACTTCCTATGCTTACCTTTGTCTTCATTCCTGGCATCCTAGCTGAGTATTACATAATCGATCTTGAAATCATCTTGCTTGGTTTTTCTGTCACATATTTTCTTGATACTATCATGGTGCTTAGAAGTGTTCTGAAACACTTCTACTCTTGTTTGCTGCAAGTGAATCATTTGGTTAATTCTGCGTTGTATGTCATTTTCTTCACTTCCTACTTCTTGTAAAAGTTTCATGGCTGGGACAACCAATGAAGAAGGGAAAAAAGTATACACACCATAAACTACATGAAATGAAGACATGCCAATTTATTTCTTGCTACTTACTCGATCTGCCCACAATGCATTAATTATATTCTTGTGCCAATTCTTCTTGTTCGCCTCCAACATCTTTTTGATTATGCTAATCAAAGAATTATTGGAGGACTCCGCCAATCCGTTGCCCTGTGGATAATATGTTGTAGAATGAGCCAAATTAATGTTATACCTATCAAAGAATTCTGTCATATTCTTTGATTTGAAAGATGTTGCGTTATCCGTGATTATTTTTCTAGGACAACCAAACCAGGACAAGATGTTAGTTTCTAGAAACTGAATTATAACTGAGTCTGTAGCTTGCCTGGTTGGGATCGCTTCGATCCACTTTTTGAAATAGTCTATGGTGGTAAGTATCCATTTGTGTTGAGAATGAGGGTGGATATATTTCACCAATAAATCTAATCCCCACTAATGGAAAGGAGCTTCAACTGAAATGGGCTGTAATGGTAAAGGAAGGGATCATGACCATCTTGTACAAATTTGCAAACAATGTCAGCCAATAGTAACCTGCTCTCAATAGTTTTTTGGCCGTGGTATTCCAGTACAAATGACCTCCACAATATCCCTTGTGGAAATCCTTCATTACTTCTTTGGACTCATCTTCAACCAAGAAATTGAGTAACACTCCTCCAGGATCCTTCCAGTAGAGTGCACTATTTAGTATGCAATATTTTTAAGCCTTAAGCTTCAGGGACATGCTCTTACACTTTTAAATGCCTAGAGGAGGGTTCAACTGTTGTAAAACATAAATGATATCAGCATACCATGGAGATGATGAAAAGAGATATGATATCTTAACAAGACTTACACCTTCCTCGTCATCATACAGTGCTGATATGAGATTGATGTCAAGTGCATGTAGATTAGACTCATCCATGAGCTTGGCTAAGCCTTGCCCTTTGATAAGCTTGGTCGTCTTGATCTCACAATCATACTTTAAGAGCGCTACTATCCACCTACCTCTTCTTCCTTTTGGATATGTTTGCATGAGTACTTCTTTAACCGCTGCATTTGGAACATATGCCAAAATATGTGAGTGCAGAATATAAAGATAGAAGTCCTTGAGTGCTTTGAAAAATTCCAAGGCCTGTTTCTCAATTATGTTGTATCAGAGAGCTTCATCCTTTATTGTGCGACTGAAGAATTCTATTGACGGATCTTTCCCATCTTTTTTCTGCATAAGCACTACTACCAAAGTATGCTCAGAAGCAAAAGAAAATATAATGAAATCCAGTGAATATTCGGGACTTGTCAAAACTGGAGCAGTGGTCAAAGAAAATTTCACTAAGATGAATGACTTACGAGAATTTTTAGACCATTTTACATCATTATGTTTCTTCAGCATGTTAGTTAACTCTCTAAGATGTTCTGCTAAGTTGGCAATGAACTTACATAGGAAATTCATCCTACCGTTGAATGCTTCGACTTCTTTCTTGTTACGAGGGAAACCAATTTGTTGTATTGCTTCAACTCTAGAAGGATATATCTGGATCCCATCTTTTGAAATGATGTGACCTAACATTTTTCCTTCTTCCATAGCAAATAAGCACTTTTTAGGATTTAGGGAAATCCAAAATTTTCTACATCGCTGGAACACAACTCTCAAATGGTATAAATTCTCATCATCTGAATTTGAATAAACAATCAAATAATCTAAATAAACAAAAAGGAAGACATATTTCTCATTACCAAAAGCTATGTCCATGGCACGCTGAAATGTGGCCCAGGCATTCTTCAACCCGAACGACATCTTGGCATATTTGAAGGTACCCCATGGTGCAGTGAACTTTGTCTTATCCTGATCATCTTCATGCACAAAAATCTGATTGTACCCTGAGTAACCATCCAACAATAACATCCTGCTAGCTCCTACAACTAGCTAAAGTATGTGGTCCATTTTGGGTAGCAAGTAATTGTCTTTCAACGACACTTTGTTTAAATTTCTGAAATCTATACATTGTTGGATTTCACAGGTCTTCTTCCACACTAGAACTAAATTGGAGATCCAATCTGAAAATCCGTTTGGAATAATAATAACTGCCTTATATAACTTGTTTACTCCTTCTCAATGGACGAGAACAACTTTGGGTTTATTCCCCTGAGATTTTTCCTAAAAGGCTTTTGGTCTGGCTTTATCGGGATAGTGTGTTGAATGATATCTTTATTGTACACCTTTAGATTTGAGTAATCCCAAGAAAACACGTCAGAAAACTCAGTAAAAAAATAAACATATTTAGGCTTTACCTCTCGAGGAAAAGACTTTGAAATCTTGATGAACTTTGGCTACTCCACTATTCCAATATTAACATCTTCTACGCCTTTTTCTATGGGGACCAAAGTAGGTTTTCTTTCCATGTCATCTTGATAAAATAACTCTTCCAAAGGTATGAGACCTTTTGGAATGTTATTGCACTTGAGCTGAAGTATGTCAATCTGATTTGCCTCAATGACTTGGTCATCCTTGTCATACACTCCGTCTATAGAACAGTTCTCAAACTCACCTTCACTTTGAAGGAAATTGTTCACTTGTTTATCGCCCCAGAAAACTTGCCAAAATTTCAAGTTATCTAGAATGGCGAGCCTGTTCTTTATATGAATATAAATTTTTTAATTTGAAAACATTGTGGATCTAAAATTACTTGCAGTAGTGGCTAATGAATCAACCATCAAGTTTTGCAACCTTAGCACTACTTTAAGTGTATATTCTGAAAAACATTCTCAAATGTCAAGTGCTGCATTCCTATATTGCCTCATTCTTGGGTGATTAGCTTGATACTTACCTTTCATTTGTTTAATTACCATCTCTGAATCACCGTAGACTGCATTTCTTCTAGCTCCCATTTTTTTCAAAATTTTCAGACCGGTATTGAGTGCTTCATATTCAGCCTCATTATTTGTACAATCAAATGCTAGTTTGTAGGAACACAACCTAACATTATTTGGGACTTTATTTTTCTGTTGAAATGGGCTGTGGATCCATAAACCAATGCCAGCCCCATCTTTGCCAACGAAACCATCAAATTCCATGCTCCAAAGACCATCTTCTTCTTCAAGGTGCCGAAACTCTTGACTCTGATTTGACACAATTTTCTGATCTGATTCTTTATGTTGTTCTGAACTTTCATCTACCTCCTCTGATGATTGCTCAGATATAGTAGGCAGATTCTCTTTCTCTTTTTTTAACACTGTTCTAATTCAATCTGAAACTTTGGGAACATCCTCTATTTCTACTAATTGACAATCTACATCATTTAATCCAGAATCATTGTACAAAATGAAGGACTCTAAACATGTGTGTACATAATTTATAAGATTATTATTAGGCCTTTCCTTGTTTGTGATCATGTATTTCATTTTAGTCTCACGATACATTTTTCTCATTTGACCAAAGACAAGAATTGTTGCGTGGGAAAATTCCAATTGTAGTGTACCTCTCAATTTAGCCCCCCAGGATCTTGATAACAACATACCGAAACGTGGTGGAATATCAAAAACTACCACGCCCATAAGGAAATTTTTGGCTAGGATCTTCTCTACGGAGACAACTAGATCTTTGATTAGACTCGAACAATGGACACAACCAGAATCGAAAGAATATAAATCATGATATGGGCGGGTTATGTCAAGGAGATTCTCCATGATAGATTTGGGCATGAGGTTGTGGGAGGCCCCAGAGTCTAACATAGTGTTATGAAGGATGAATTGGTGAAATTTGAGACTCAAGTAAAATGGTGGGACCTCACTATATTCATACTGACCATCGATTGCGGGACCAAATATTAACTTGCGCTGGTCATCCTCTATATTAACCATGTCGGATAAAGGGTCAACTTTAATCAAGGTTTTTACTACATGGAATTTGTATTTATCAACTTTGACCAATTCAGTAAGTGGAATAGACACCTTTAACTTAGAAATTTCTGACTCTAGATTAAAAGGAATAGTTCTGTCTACCTCTTTTATGATGATATCCCTTTTCTCAACATGATCTCTCAGTGCAACTTCTTTTCTTTGAATATCTCTTTCTTTGACAAGTGCACTTATAGAAGGATGATTTCTTATGTTCTGATTTGGAACTGCAATCTCTTTATCCTTATTTTGATTGGCTTGAGAAACTTTCTTCTGTGGTACTTATTTCTGCTGAACTGTCTTCTTCGGAGGTGGATTGATTGGAATATCACGACCTCTCAAGGTATACTGCCTTTGCTGGGAACTCAATGAATTTAGGTATCCTCTCTGATAATCATCAGATTCTACTTCTAAATCATGATAATTCACCAATATAAAGTGTTTATCACTAGGTGAACTTGTTTTTTCCACATATTCTTCATCCTCGGTGAGAAATATGGGTTGACCATCAGGTATGCAAAGAAGGTTCTCATCTACTATTGGTTCTTCCTCTTCATAACTCTGAGCATAGTTCTGTTGCAGTGGTGTTATATTGGCTGCCGTTGCTATGTTTCGGGAGCTCTTTGCTCTCTTTTCTTTATTCAAAACTGAGGCTGTTATTGTTGGCCTCAAAAATTTGGATTTCTGATTTGTGACTCCGTTTGTCTATCTGAAATAGACATCTTATCAACCATTATTTCCATGGTTCTAAGAAAAACATCAAATTTAGTATCAGATGAAGTGGAAGGTTCCTCTTTAATGGTCACTTTGCGTTCAATTTTGAGTTTGGACTATTTAATCAAGAGGTTGGCCTCAACACTCACTGAATTTTTGACCATGTATTCTAGAGTAGTGGGATTTCTTTCTCTTAATGAGTAGGCGATATTTGGGTCAAAAGCATCGGGATAACGCAGAAGGGGTAAACCAGGAGGTGGTTTCATTTCATTTGGGATGGAATTATAGATTATGAGGTATCAAGAATTATAATCAGGCACTGATTCATTAGGATTGCACTTCAGGGAATCATATTCAACAATGATTTGTAAAGGGTTTTTCTTCTCATCCCACCTGGCTAACAAAGCATCAGTTAGTTTAGTAGGGGTCCTAATAGAATTATATGTTAGGGTACGGAACCAAACTTTAACTTCACCAAAAAAAATTTGTGTGACACACACATCTTAGCATCATCTGCATCTAACTCCTCAAGATCTATGAAGGTTGTGATTTTGGCCATGTGCTAACGGGCAGTGATTTCAGAGTTTTCATCGAAGAGGGGAAGTATTTGGCCATATCCTTGAGGTAAGTCATGTAATTGGGTTGGTAAGACATTGGGGAAAATATCTCCATAATTCTTGCTATATGGAACACTGGATTGACAACAGGAGGGATGGGTTGAATAGGTAAAGGAGCTGAAGTTGTTGGTACTGAAGTGGTAGGTATGTATGATGAAGATGAAGGTGTAGATGAATATACTATATTTGACTGAGTTTGAGGTTTAGATGAAACAAAAAATTCCCCAGGATGATAAAATTGGATCCACTCCTTATATCAAGGTCAGACTCAGGCTTAATTTCTTCGAAAAAACAATGTTTCAAAGGACTTAAGTCTAATTCAGACAAATATTTTACCTCGGATAGTATTAGAGGATAAAATACTATATTAGACAAAGAAGTTTCAGATTTGGACTTAAATAAAGATAATTCAAACTTTATTTCATAGGGTATATCTTCTAGAGAAAGTAACTTTGCAGGTAGAGACACTGATCTTACCAACCGAACTGGTCTCGATTGAATATGCGAAGTTTGATATCGGTGTCTTCGAAAGAATTGCTCTAGATCATCAACTAGATCTACTGGATCAGGGTCTCGATCCGTTCTGGTATATCTTGTAGAAGCCAGATCTGTTGTGAGGCACTGCAATTATGAAATCAGCCTTATGAAACTCGATCCTATCATCCAAAGGATCAATTTCCAATAAATTTTTGTTGTACGCCCAAGGAAAATTTGTCTTTCCGTTCCCTAGCAACAATGCCAGAATGTTAGCACTCCGCCAGATTCCCAAGGCTGAGGAAGGAATCCCAACAGAGGTAACCACTGACCAAGATTTTGACTTGATAGCTAGCCTTATCAAGTCAGAGAGGGCTCTCTCTAAAAAGGTCACAACCAAGAGGGATGGAGAATTTAGGGTTTTTAGGCTAGATATTGAGCGTAGGCAGTTGTTTTGATTTGATTTTGGTTGGGTTATCACTGGATGAAGAAATTAGCTCAAGGGAGCTAGGTTAGGGAAAATGAGATAGGGTTGCAGGGATTAATGGGGAAAGGTAGGAACAAGGCTTATCAATTGAAGAGGATTGTGATGGAATGGTGTTGAGATTGAAAAGAAGCTAGGAAGAGCATGGAAGGTGTATTCTTCTTAGACAAATGAAAATGGACAAACTATGATCAATTCCCCAAAACAGAGCATGAGAAAGCATGTATTTTAATTATCAAACTTGAAAGAGATCATATCATAGAGATGCAGTGAAAATGAATACAATAAAATATAAAAATATGAAACTGAAGAAAAGACAATGATAAACATCAATATCACAAGTATCCCATAAAATAGACGCAACTCCTCTTTACTAGCTAGCCAAACTGAGTACAATAGTTCCTTGATCAATAAGCAAACATACAAACTGAATCCAACCTTTGAAAATGAGTCAAAAATTATAATATATAGACCTCAAATCACCTATCCCAACCTCAGGGGTTGAATCCATGAGAGGAGGAGCTGATCCACACTAATCTGAACTGATACCTAGAGTGTAGGGAGGTCCAAGTGACTCACTCCTCATTACATTCAAATTGATTCATTTTGACTAAAGGATAAATTTACCTAATGCATCTACCCCTAGGTAACATATCCTTGACATAAATACATTTACCATGATGAACTACATTAATAGAAAGATTCTTTTCTGAGATAAAATCAAAATTTACATTGAAAAACCAAAAAAATCAGCAAATTGTCATATGCGCCATCTTCATGTCATATGCACCCTCCCTTAAGGCTGTGCGCCCTCCATGTTCAAGGTGACTTTTAGAGGCATTCCCAATGTCCAAATTGGCTCCAAGATGGCTTGTTGGAAAGCCATACCTGTCCTCTTTCTGAATATGCCTCAAGTTTTGAAAATGATGCTGATTTTTCCCCTAAAAATTTCAATCCCCCAAGACTTCTCTGTGCGCAGTGTCTAGGAAAAAATATGGGCATAAACATGATTTTTAGGGTGTCTTTTGCCCTTTTCGCTAACCAGTTTGACTCCAAAAGATTAGAAAAGTATAGGGTGCATGTCTTCATAATTTTGAACATAATGGTGGTGAACTTTTTCCCATTAGATTCCCCTATCATTTGCGCAGTGCATAGGGCGCTGCGCATATGACAAAATTTCTGCTAACTCCTTTTTTAGAAAAACACAGTCAAACTCAGAATTCAAAATTTTTTTATAAATGCCTCAAAATTTGTAAAATAGTTGATGATGATGTGTCTAGGATTTAAGGGAAGCATCAACAAGAATGCCCTACTTTTTATTTTCCTCCATGGTCAAAACTTCAATTTTGGCATTGACACTTTTGATTTTGGCCAATGCAATTTTATCCTTCAGGGCATAGTGTTTGACCTTTCTCCTCAATAGGTCATTATCCTTGTTTTCCTTGGCTAGCAGCTTCTCCAAGTGTTTATTGGATCTATCAAGCCATGGCTCCCTGTTCTCATTGATCATTATGGCAAGCTGTCCATTTAGGGTTAGCTAATCAACAAGCTCAACTTCCTTTTGTCTCTCTAGAGCTAGAGCTCTTTTTAGCCCTCTAGTTCTAGGTATTTGTCTTGGTACCTGTTCTTCTTCATCATCAATTAAGCCATACATTTTAAGTGTTTCATCTAGCATGAATTTGGCCTTTTGAGCCTCCCTTTGAGCAGTGACATACTTAACCTCATCAATGACTTGTTTGGTTTTCAATTGGTCATTTTCTTGCTCAATGAAGTGTATTACATATCTTTCCCTGTCAAGATTTGTTTGAAGCTCTGTAATATTGACATCCTTACCTTTGATGACAACATTAGTGATTTTGTCATTTTCATCCTCATCTAGGCCAACAAGTTGAAACTCATGCTCTATTTCATGAGCGTCCTCCTCATCATGAATGACTGCCTCACTGACCTTCTCTTTGCCTTTGTCCACCTGTTTTGATGATGTAGAAGGAATGGCCCCTTCCACTATGTGTGGAGCAAACACATGTTTGTGGCTTCCTCACCTCTATTTCCTCTCCCTCACTGCATGGCATGTTTTCTTCTTCTGTCATGGTGTTTTAGCCAAAACCCTAGGGTGGTATTGACGATGGTGAAAGTGGCTTTTAGGGATAGGGAATGGGAAAGGGAAATTGAGGGAGATGGTGTAATGGATTTATGTAATGGGTAAGGGGATAAGGAGTAGTGACATGATATATTTAGTATAGGGATTTAGGGATTGGGATCCTAGGTATATGTAACACCTAAGACTTAGGGCTTTGGGAATAAGTTTTTATAAGTGTGAGAAGGATGCAAAAGGGTAAGGGAGTGAATTTTGGGATTTGGGAATGTTAGGGAGGAAAAATAGGGTTTTGAATGGTTAAAACACCAAATTCTATAGCAAATAACACAACATCAAACAAATAAACTTGAAGGAGGTAAATGATGATGGAAGACACCTTTACTCACTTGCTAGAGGCTCAAAGAACTGTTGCAGAAGTTTTGGAGGTGATCTGGTGCAATTGCTGCCTCGCTGGACATATGTGAAGTGCCTCAAGGCTGTGCGCCCTCTCTTCAGCCCGTGCGCCCTCTCTTAAGGCCGTGCGCCCTCTCTTCAGACTGTGCGCCCTCTCTTAAGGCTGTGCACCCTCTGTTGAAATTTTATCCAGTTTTTCCCAGAAAATCGAAAAATCACTCTCTTCAAGTGTTTGCTCGATGGAATAGGAGGAAAATGAATTTCAAATTGATGTCTAAGAATTTTTAATACTTGAGTGAATTTAGAATAAAATTAAAAACCCGCTTTTCCATTGTTTCCTTTCACTTTTTGACACATTTGCTATTTACCCTTTTCTTTTGACTTTTCTTCTTTGCGGGGTGAAGTTGGTGGAGTTTGGCACTTTTCACTTTCAGTTGATGATCTTCAGTTTGTCATATGTGATTTGAGTTGGCAGCTAGGGAAAGAACTTATTACATATCATAAGCATAAAATTACATAAAAAATTAAAAATAAATTACATCTAAGTTTTCGTATCAAAATTACAATTTTGATATGAAAATGAAACTTTAAAATCAAAATTACAACTATAAAAATATCATATTTACATGCTAATAATATTTTGCAGATGATAATGAAATGTTTATTTAGTCACTCTCACACCTTTTTCTGACCTAATTGAGATGAAATGGTGCATTTTTGGACCTTGAACAATAAAACCTAATGACCTAATGGGACCTTGAATGACCTGACTCCATGGGTGACATAAGACATAGTGAAATGAGCTTTTGAAAAGTGTTCTAATGCTTAGCAAGACATGAAGGTGGGCCATAAAATGCGAAATCTTGATGGAGAGTGAGGTGTTATGACTTGGAATACCATCAATGAATAAATTTTTTTCCAGACCTAATGGAATGATAAAAAAAATTCAGAGTGGGACCCCTAAAATGAGTACAAAAAGAGTAATTTTGATCACTAATGGCAGAATGCATATTCTGACACTAACAAATACCACGCCCTTTGGGATGAAATTTCATTTACTCGTGCTGGTTTCATCCTCTAGTTCCTTTTCGTGCTTGTCCTCATCAATCACTGTGTCTTTCAACACATCGTCATTCACCATATAGCACAATATCTGTCGCACCACAATTTATGAATCACCTACTTATTTTAAGGACGCAACATTGAGGTTGATCGCTTTGTAAGCCCAAGATGAGTGCCTCATATTCAGAAAAGTTGTTTGTGCACTCAAATTCCTAGTGGTTAGAGATAAAATGTTTTCTTTGCATTGGGTCTATTAAAACACAACTAGCTCTAGAGCCTTCCAGTGCCTTAGAACCATCAAAGTACAGAGTCCACATGTCATATGTACAAGAATTATGAACTACACTAAAACTACCTTTCTTCTTCCTATAGGGAGGTGAATCTAGATTGACCATGTTTGGAATCAATTGAATTTTTCCTTTCTTTTGAGGGTTCTAAGATGAGCTTACATTCAACCACTTCTTCTGGCTTAACAAAGACTGCTTCTGATTTTGGTTGGGAAACATTTTGAAGAATTTGTTTCAAATGCTTCCAACTTTAAGTGAACAAAGCATGTTGTCAGTTAAACTTCTTCAGTCATAATGGAAGAAAAACCTAGAAATGAAAGGAAGGTGAATCACATTTGTTGCCTTAATCATAGGTGCAATTGCTAAAGAGATTTAAGAAATTAAGTGAGATTATGAAACCTGATGGTTAAAACATCTTGTGAATATCTAAAATATATGAAATTATTTTTTGTTCTTTAACCATGAGTGTTTTAGATAATATTCTAGAATATATGTAAACATGTTTGTAGATTGATGTATATCATGTTGTAATTTTAGCTTAAGAAACATGTCAATTTAGTGTAAGTGTTTGCTAAAATATCATAGTTGACGTAAACTTGTTTGAAAGTCCTGCCATGTAATATCCTACTAGATCCAAATCCAGGTTTACCATGTCAGAACCTAGGTTCATTAAGATGACGACCTTGGTTTGAAGATATCCACCATACAAACTAGGACCACCCATACTTATCGTTGCCATCTCTCTTTCATCATCAAGACGAACATATTGAGGACTCGTAACCTATGGAGGCCCATGGTAGTCATTGCAATGCAATTGATTAGAATACATGCCATGTCCACAATTTTTTATATTTAATCTCTTGATCAAATGTGGCCATTTATTGTTATGAATTTACCACATCCTAAAATGCCATCATTCACATCATTTTGAAGAAGTCTACAAAGGTGAACATAATTTTTTTCACATTTACAACTTCCCTCACATTTGTTGGTTCCTGAAGCTCGAGCACTTTCATAACAAAAACAGGCAAAGTCAAGTAGAAAAAATGGTCGACTCTCTTTTCATCTGCTGATATTAGAATGAATTTTTATTAGAGGTGTTAGTATGAATCCTTTGTCGAAGTGTACGAAAAAAGACCACTTTAGCTACGCATAACTAATAGCCCTAACATCAAATATGGCTGCCAATATCTTCAGATCTGAGGTTAGTTGATCAAGATAAGAGATGCAAAAAACTAGATCTATGCATAGAAAGACATTAAGCAGTAAAAATAAGGTTTTGCTCCATATATCCAATAGACAAGACAAGAACAATTTTTGAAAGAATTTTTTGTATTAAGGGCACCTGGGAGGAAAACAAGAAGATGTTTCCAATTCTCCTCAATGGGATGGGTTCTTGGAAGTCCTCAACACTTCAGATCTAGCATTTCTCTCTCCCGTTGGTGTAGAAAACCCAGACAAAGATAGAACTCAAAGGGAGCTCACACAGCAAATAATGGAAAATATGACAATGATAATGGCTCAAAGTCAGACCAAGAGTTTAGATCCAGAGTGATCTAATAGGCAACAAAAGGTGAAGAATGGTAGGAAAACCCTCCTATTTATAACAAAATATTGGCTCATTCTAGATCTTGGTGCATGATTAAAATAATGTTAACCAAATCTAGATCCACCTTTTATGGAATATTTTATTATATTTGTTGGAGGGAAAAAGTATTTGACTTGGGTCAAATCCCTTTTATTTGTGAATAATAAATAAATAAATGATTTATTTATCATTTTAAGGAAGTGGTTGAAAGATAATCAAATAAATAATGATTTATTTAATTATTTATGGGTGATTTAGTCATATTTAACAAGGAATTAAATTATTCCTAGAAAATAATAAGATAAATAAAGATTTATCTAATTAATTTCTTTGTTTTGGGTTAAACATGACCATGAATAATAATTAAATTATTGTTTAATTAATTATTCCTTGAGGAAAATCAAACAAATATAGGTTTGTTTAATATTTCCTTTTGGGGTTTCCTGTTTAGACCATAAACAACCTAATAAATGTGTTTTATTAATTTATTTTACATAGTGAAAGCAATTTTACTTAGGGTAAAATTGGTCTTACATGGTGTAATTGGGTCCATCTAATGATAGTAGGTTAGATGACCAAAAAATGGTGTAACAGATTTCCCCCCAACGTGCGAGTGTTAGGAGCAAATCGTATGACCGAAGTACGTTGTAAGAACTCAATCACCAGACATCAAGAGGGAAGTCAGAGAGAGAAATGTGAGGTAGACTAATGTGCTGAAGAACTAGACCCTGAGGATACGAGACTTACAGGTGAAACAAGTCTCTTTTTATGAAAGGGTACCTGTGCTAAAGGCGGCGGGGGAGGCATACCTATGCCCGCCGAGACAAAGTACAAAAGAATAGTGTGTCCAGTAATCAAGGGACCGAAACATAAAGTACAATCGGCATAAACATGAGCCAGATGAGAATACAATGAGGAATCTTACATACATGCGGTGCCTGGGATAACAGCCAGGACTTATACAATAATATCTGAGTACATGAGATACAAAGACAACCCAAATGCCCCCTATAAGTGGGGAAGGACTCACAAAATCTAACTGATACATGAAAATCAAAGAGGCACTGCAAGTGGCTAAGGCCGACATCATCAAATATATGGAGCTGCATCGACGGCTGCAATGAAGAGGTCATCCGGGCATGTGGGGGGCTACCTACAGGGCCACCCCCTCATGAGGGCTGAGAAATCTCACACACACCCGGGAAACACCAAGAGCTACTGCTGCATCACTGAACCATCAAGTATACAGATCTCGATCATGCTGAAAGGAGCTGGAGCGGAGAAACAATCAATTCAAAGGGAAAAGAGAGATCCCTTTGCCTGATCCGAGGCACCGAACAAGAGTGGAAGCTGGAACCAAGGTACATCGCCCTCTAGACCTGTCTTCTGGAATGAAGGAGCTGATGTCGACAGAAGGAGGTCCGCCATAGGTGAGGCAATGAGAGATCCTCAACTAAGGCATGAGAGAAAATAGTAGAGCGACAGACAGACTAATACCAATGATGAAGGTGGAATGGAGGGGACTGAGTAGCGAATGGATGACTTCCCTTGCTAGAGAATAAAGGGCATGAATGACATGGCAGCGACTGACACAATATCATCAGGGATAAGGGACAGTGGGACTAAAGGCCATAATGTGCGACACAAGAGAGAGACCAAGCAATGAAGGATGGAGGACTATAGCGGGGTACAAAGAGACTTGGGATAGACTCCATGAATGCGATGACGACTCCACTCGGATGCTATAAACAAGGGCGACTCGATGGTGCTGCCACATAGTAAAGCTCCAATGGGGGACCATGAAAACATGAGTACAAGATGGTAACTCACGACGAAAATCGACACGAACAAAGACAAGTAAGGAGGCAAAGTGGTGCCCCAAGTACAAGTGATTTAAGTGAAGAAATGCGATTTTAAGGAGGAGGTGGAGTGACCCCTCGGGGACAAAATGTGTCCTGGTGAAGTGTCAAAGTACGAAAACGAAAAAGATGCCGGCTATCTAAAAGAAAATAAAACATGCATTTCGGAAGGGAAATGCTAAGGGTAATATTTCTTAAGATAGAGTGCATTGTGAGGATTAGGAAGGGGATAGCCTTCGAAGTCCTCTAAGAGGTATGCCCCCTTACCGAGATCCTTACTGATGATGTAAGGGCCTAGCCATAATGAGTCGAACTTCCCATGACCAAGGACATCATGGGCCTGGTCATATACTAGAACGAGGTCGCCTTCGTGGAAAGTACGAGGCTGGAATTTTCTGTCATACTGAGCTTTTGTGCGTTTCTTGGCCGCTTCCATGGTTTGCAATGCAACACGACGGTCTTCGGAGGCGTGCTCAAGCATGATAAGTCGTTTTTCTAGAGGTTGGGTGTCAGGGAGAAGTTCAACGGCCAGATGCAAGGAAGGGATTTCACACTCGATTGGTAAGAATTCCTCCTTTCCAAAAACGAGGTGGAAAGGATTTTGTTGACTGCTTCAACTTGGCCATTACCTTGGGGGTAATAGGAAGAGGAATATTGGTGCTCAAAACCCAAAAGTGAGGATAGCTCACGCCATATATCATCTTCAAAATGTCGGTCGTGGTAAGAGACCAGTTGTTTTGGAACTCCGAATCGAGCGATAACGTGATTAAAGAAAAAGAGGGCGGCAGTAGCTGCTGTGTTGTTAAATGTTGGCATAGCCTCGGCCCATTTTGTGAAATAGTCAACTGCTATGATGATATATTTATGGTTACCAACGGATGGCAGGCGACACTCCATGAAGTCGATGGCCCATTTACAAAAGGGGCTAGTTGTGACGACAGGATGGAGGGGAGCTGGGGGAGCTCGCGCCTTAGGGGCGAAATGTTGGTAGTTGGAGCAGTGTTTGACTGCCTCAATGCAATCACCGAAGAGGGAAGGCCAAAATAACCCAACGCGCATGACTTTCTGAGCAGTAGCGAGGCCGGAGAGGTGGCCACCGCAAGCGCCGCTATGGCAGGCATTGAGGACTTGTTCAGCTTCAACGTGTGTGAGACAACGATGAAGGACAGTATCTATACCGCGACGATAGAGGTCGTCACCGATAAGAAGGTAGCGGGGGGCCTGGTGTCGGATACGTCGTCGAGCGTCACGATCAAGGTGAAGGGCAGACTTTTGGGTTCGCAAGTAAGCGAGGATATCGCCGTACCAAGGATCGTCCGAAGTAATGGCGAATAAGTGCTCATCAGGAAAATCATCATTAACTGGGGGATCCTGCGTTCCAGTAGGTAATTCAGAAATGAGTTCAGCGAGGGCTAAACCTTTCTTACTTTTTGGTGTGACAAATTTGAGGTCGAATTCTTGAAGGATGACAACCCAACGGGCGTACTTCCAAGTGAGGATGCGGTGACTCAATAGGAAAGCCATGGGGTTGGAATTAGTCACAACCTTGGTGGAACGCATGAGGATGTAATGACGAAGTTTTTGGACCGAGAACACGACAGCCAGTGCTAGTTTTTCTTCGTGTGAGTAGGAAACAGGGGGTCCTACGAGGTTCTTACTGACGTAGTAGATCACATGCTCGATACCGTTGTCATCTTCCTGGATAAGAACTCCATTGACCGAATAGGTGGAAGCAGAGATGTACAGGATAAAGTCCCTATCAAAGTCGGGAGGGCGGATCAAGGGAGCGGATGTGAGAGCCTGCTTGAGGGCATCGAAAGACTCATGAGCATAGGTATCCCATACAAATGGGATGTTAGATCGTAGGAGTCTAAGGAACCCATGTGCGGTGGTGGCATAGTCATGAACGAACCGTCGAAGAAAATTAGCTTTGCCTTGGAGACTTTGTAGCTGGCGTAAGGTACGTGGAATGGGAAGTTCAAGAATGGCTTGAACTTTCAAAGGGTCAAGAGTGATACCGTCCTTAGACACTATGAAGCCTAGGAGACGGCCGGCGGGGATGCAAAAGACGCATTTCAACGGGTTAAGGCGGATATTATACTTGCGACATCGGAGAAAGACGGTACGCAGATCGTGGAGGTGCTGCGCCCGATGCTTAGAACGCGTAGTGAGGTCGTCTAAATAAGCAAGGATAATATGAGCTAAGTCATGGAAACAATAAGACATGGCCCGTTGAAAAGTGGCGCCGGCGTTTTTAAGGCCGAATGGCATAACTCGGTAAGCGAAAGTTCCCCACGGACTGATGAACACGGTTTTAAGTTGATCAGCGGGACGGATAACGATTTGGTTGTATCCGGAGAAACCATCCATAAAGGATAGAACCTCATGCCCTGAACACTCATCAATGATTTGGTCAATAAATGGTGTGGGGAAGTTGTCTTTGGGACAAGATTTGTTCAGGTCTCGAAAGTCCATACAGACACGGATGGTGCCTTGTTTCTTGAGGACGGGAACTGGGTTCGACACCCAAGTGGTGTATTCGATGGGATAAATGAAACCAGCCTGCTTGAGCTTATCGATTTCGGCTTTGATAGCATCGCGTCTGGAAGGATGAATGGGTCTCAATTTTTGACGGACTAGGTTGGCATCGGGCCAAGTGTCGATATGATGTTCGACGATGGTGGGATCGAGTCCGGGCATTTCGGAGTAGGACCAAGCGAAAATATCGCGGAATTCTTTGAAAAGCTTAGTGTAAGCTTCAATTTCTTCCGGAGTGCATTGGGCGCCCAAGGGGATATATTCTTCGATTCCCGGTTTGACCGAAATGTCAATTTTAATGGTAGGGGAGATATTGGCCATGTTTCCTTCTTCGAAAGCATCAGGTGCAGGGATGGGAATTTTGAACCAATCGACTGCATTGGGAATGAAGTCTTTGGTTTCCACAGCATATTGGTCATGGGATTGCTGTGGGAGGAAGTATGCGCGATGGTGCATATCATCCCATGGAAAGTCAGGGTTGGTCATGGCTTCCATAATGTCTTCATCGGACTGGAAGATGGGAAGGCTGGAGGAAGGAGGATCATCCGATGATGTAGGACTATGTGACTGGTCATCTTGTGGAGAATGGCTCACATGCGCAACGTCAGCAAATCCAAGGTCTACTGAGGGGGAACCGAGAGTGTCTGCTGGTCGAAGGTTAGGTGAATCAGCTCTCAAGGATGACGATAGGTACAAAATAGTGGCCGAAGGGTCTGTTGGTTTGATAGCGGGAGGAGGAATGTGAATGGGAGTAGGAATATCCTCTGGTCCTATCGAAGTAGAACTCGTAGACAAGTGAGAAGGTATCTTGTCGTGCGTAGCCTTAAATTGGCAGTATGTGTCCAAGGAGGAACGATACTCGTCAAGGTAGGGACAGAGGTGGGTGTAATGGCCATGGAAATCGCACAAAGCACAAGGGTGATTTGTGCGCAAGCTTTTGAGTTTCGGGATAGAATCCGGGATAGTGATGTAGACTTCAGGGATATCAGATTCGGAAAACGTCTCGTTGACCAAGATCTTGAGGTGCGGCAATTCAGGACACGTATGGGTGGCGTGATCGAAAATATCGCACAAAGCGCACTGGATAGCGGGCTTTGGCGGTCGAGGAGGGGTAGGGTTCGTCGGGGCGGCTTGGTCCTGATTGGTTGCCCCCCTGCGAGCTTTGCCTTTCTTTCCTGGAGCGGTAACCACAGGGGCAGGGTCCTGGGGAGGTGCGGGGTGCCTGGTGGTAACGGAGGAAGCGAGGGGGACCGGTTGAACCGGTGTCAAAGCAAGGTAGGGTTTGGGGTGACCGGGTGGGGTAGTAGCTGGAGGGTCAAGGTACCAGACGGGTATGCCCAGGGTCAGGTTAGGGAGAGATAGGGTGGCCATGACGGGGATCGTATAGACTCCGGGAGGGAGAGCCAGGAAAGGTATCTGACCAGCGGGATAATGACCAGGAGGGACGGCTCCTAGATGGTTGAGGCCTGGGGGAACCGACCCAAGAGGATAGAGGGGCTCAGGGATACCAGCTGTAGGAGGTAGGCCAGAAGGAGGAGGTCCGGCTGGCTGAGATGAATGGCTAGGAGCGGATGGCAGTGAGCTAGGTTGAGTCTGAGGTTGCTGACTAGCCGAAGCGGGTCGCTTAAGGGCAGCCCGAGACGATTGCATCATGCAAACATTCGATAAGCTGGGATCATAGATAGGAGGAGGAGGGAGACCAGGAAAATTTCCAAGCAAAGAGGAGTCTTTATAGACGCCAGGAGAGACACTGGTCAAGGAATCGATGGTTTGCTTATTGGCTACAGAAGAGATGGTCGTCTCAAGGGAGGTCTGAGACTTTGGCTCATGATAAGTCAACTGGTCAATGGTGACTATCTTTCCATTGTGAGGAAAAGACATCTTGCGAAAAACCGCGGATGGGACAACATACATGGCATAGGTGTAGCTTCGCCCCAATAGAATGTTGTAGTCTAGAGGGGCGTCGATGACTTCGACGTCAATGCAAACAGTCTTACCGGCAAGGGTGATAGGACAATTACGAAAAAGGCTAATGGGCTGGGAGGCGTGGCCATCCCACTCTCGAAGGGTAATCGTGGAAGGGGCCAAGTCAGGAGATCCGAGTTGCTTCCAAACCGAAGTGGACATCACACAGGTGGATGCCCCCTCATCAATTATACATCGAGAAATGTTGGCATTCCAGATTTTGACTGGGATTTGGAAGGCGACGGAAGCAGGAAGAGGAGGATGTTCTGATTGATGGGCATCGAAAACAATCATTTGGTCATCAACAGGATCTACAGCGCCCACGACAGATAGCAGAGCCTTCTTTTGGGAAGG
This sequence comes from Pinus albicaulis, assembly GCA_034641835.2. Taxonomy (NCBI): domain Eukaryota; kingdom Viridiplantae; phylum Streptophyta; class Pinopsida; order Pinales; family Pinaceae; genus Pinus; species Pinus albicaulis. The sequence continues at coordinate 1,823,559,969 of CM076580.1, forward strand.
GCACGACTGGAGGAGTTCCAATGTGGAAATGGCAACAGGAGATTGCGCCAAATCATCTACGATGCTATACGAATGAGCAGCTCGACCAGAAGCAGCATTTCGACGTAATGGTCCCTTAGGAATCTTGGTATGAACCTCAACTTTGGGTTCAGGGATATGTAAGGGGCCATTGGATGTCGAAAGAGGCTCTATAGAACCTGAAGAAGGGGACTCGGGGGCAGACTGAGTGGGAGGCTTGGGGTACTGGCGAGACTGAGTTTGAAGGTGAAGGTTGACGGTTGGGGATGGATCAGAGTTCATCATGAGGATCTGGTAATCGGAGGAACCAGAAGGGGAAGGTTGAGTGGCGACCTGTCCGTTAGGTGGTTGGGCAGCCACGAATCCTTGCTGAGGGAAAGGATCAGTAAACACAGCTGGTTGAGTAGTGGCCACATTAGGGGGAGCATGAGGGGAGGCATGTTTCCCTCGCAATGTGGCTTGAGACTCCCACATCTCCCGCATCTGTGGTAAAAGGGGACAATCATGGGTGTAATGACCATAAACACCGCAACACAAACAAGGCTTATTTGTGCGAAGAGGCCTGTCCAGCTTGGGCTGAGTGCCCTGTTGCTGGTTAGCAATGTTAGGGTCAATACCTTGAGGATTGGGTCCACGAGTACCAGGGGCAGATTGGTTTGGATTGCCTCTCCGACTTATTTGAGAAGAAGGGGGATTAGTCGCGCCCTGCTGTGCAAATACTCGCCCCGGAGGGGCCGTAGGGTGCTGCTTATGAGGTTGGAGGAGGTAAGGAGGTGGAAGCATGAGATAAGGAAGAGGTCATGCACCAGTCGTTGATAAGGGTAATGGTTAGCTGGGCAGCATTGAGGTAAGCAGGAGGTTGGGCAAAAGGAGGAGGCATGCCGTATCCCGGATGGCTATATGCGCAACAGGGGTGCAAGAGGTGCCGTCCCTCCCTGAGGGAGACCATAGCCCACAAGAGGTTGAGCATACGGATGAGAAAGGGCTCCAACAACACCGTCGGCGGAATGAGATGCCCCCGAGGCGTTAGCGCCTCCAGGCCTGGGGAGGTCAGGAAGGACGGTATAAACATAACCAGACTGAGCATAGATCAGGTCATATTTCAAGGCTATTTGGAGGGCGGCTTCTTCGGTTTGAGGGAAATGGGAGGCGACATCTTTGCCAATGGGAGGTAAGAGAGTGCGAAGGAACCAGTCCATATAAACCCGATCTTCGAAGGGGGGAGCTCGACATAAGCTCTGTCTTCTCCGCCATTCCTGGACATGAGTGGAAAGGCGGGTTGAAGAGGTTTTCTTGAAAGAAGTCAAAAGCTCTGTACCAGTATTGTATCGGAGAGGGAGCTGGAAATAAGATAAAAAGGCTTGGGAAATGGTCGCAAAGGTGGTATGGGAAGAGGTGGCTTGGTCAACATACCATTTAGAAGCTTCGCCGGTAAGCGTGCGTTGGAACAACCGAAGACGGATGGAATCATCGGTAATGGAGTTGGAGGAACACCACATGTGGAAAGATCGTACATGGTTGGTTGGATCTTCTCCAGCAAGGCCTTCGAACTTAGGGATGTCGGAGGGGAGCTTGGTTGGCATAGCAGGCCAACCAACATCGTGGAGGATAGGGTCATTGATCAACTGATTGAAATCGGGGAGGCTGAGGCCTGCGATGTACGGTAGCAAGGGTGCAGCCGAGGTAGTTCCTGTGGTGGTTTCGCTAGTAGTAGTTCCGGCATTAGGGCCGGGATTACTGCTAGCATTAGGCCCTGGACCAGACATAATGAAGGTGACAGGGGGAGAACCAGAAGCAAAAGGGGAACCCAATGAATCAGAATAGGAGTCGGAATGCGGACTCGGAGGAGGACTGGCTCGACGACGGCGGGACGGAGCAGGTCGATCGACCGGAAACTGAGGGTGAAGGCCAAGAAGTCTCCGGGAGGCACGCCTTGGGGGCGCAATGGTGACAACACAAACATGGCACGAGGGGAAGAAGAACGACCGACAAAGGCAGGGAGGTGCAGAATCAAGTGATTACAATGTCAAAACAAGGGTAACAAGGTGCAGTGTCAATTGATTTTAAAGTCTTTGCCTGGCGGTGTAAACCGGGCTCTTCTTCGCTTAGGGTGAGTGTGTGGTGTGTGTTAATTTTAATTTTTAAACCCTTTTTGTTTTGAGAGTAAGAGAAAAAGTGTGCTGCGTAACTGAAAATAATGCTGCAAAAACAGTATAGAATGCTGAAAGAACAGAAAATTAACAGCTACTAGTGCATCGATTGAACCCAAGAAGGCAGGTCTTTCAAAACTAATCTAAAAGAGGGAAAAAATATAGTCAAAACACACTAAAAAGAGGCCAATAGATCTAGGGTCGAAAGAGACAGGGATCTAAAGGACAAAGCTGCTGAAAAGAGGTGCAGATCACGGCCAAGAGGCAGAGGCAAGGTGGCTGGAAAAAAGGTGGAAATCAGCAAAATGCAGAAAGGACAGGGAGGAGGTCCTAAAGGGAGGTCCAAACAAAGCTACAAGAGGTGATTTGAAAGGAAGAAGAGCTGATTTAAAGGGATCTGAGAATGAGGTATCAGATCTGAAAAAGGGAAGGCTGAAACTCTGAAAAAACAGACAGCTGAAACAGCTAAAACTCTTCCACCAAAAGTGGAGGGTACTGAAGCCCTAGGGGGCTAGGTTCCCACTTAGATGAGCAAAAAAGATCAGAAAAAGGTCCAAACAGGCAGAGACAGAGGCTGGAAAACCCTAACAGAAGCTTTAGCAAAACCCAGAAAAATTGCAGAAAAACAACAAAAAAAAGCACAGGTTGCAGGATCTGACCTGTTTTTCTATTCAGGTCGCAGAAAAGGGGCTGAAAAGTGCGACCTGGAGTCCAGGTCGTAGTTTTTGGGTTGAAAAGTGCGATCTCCAACTCCGGTTGTCCCAACGGCAGATTTGCGGAAAAGTTGCAGTCTCAGTTGCGGCTGATGTCTGTCACCTGCGCAATAGGGCCAGAAACACGCGGAAGTTAGAAATTTTAATGTTTTAGGGTTTTATAGGTGAAAATAACATGAAAATAGGAAAAAAAAAAGCTGAAAAGAAACCCTAGGTGTTGAAGTATCTGGATATGCAGGAATATGAAAAACGACAGCAGTTGTAATTGAAAACCCGTGTGGAGTCGCCAATTGTTAGTATGAATCCTTTGTCGAAGTGTACGAAAAAAGACCACTTTAGCTACGCATAAATAATAGCCCTAACATCAAATATGGCTGCCACTATCTTCAGATCTGCGGTTAGTTGATCAAGATAAGAGCTGCAAAAAACCAGATCTATGCATAGAAAGACATTAAGCAGTAAAAAGAAGGTTTTTCTCCATATATCTAATAGAAAAGACAAGAACAATTTTTGAAAGAATTTTTTGTATTAAGGGCACCTGGGAGGAAAACAAGAAGATGTTTCCAATTCTCCTTAATGGGATGGGTTCTTGGAAGTCCTCAGTACTTCAGATCTAGCATTTCTCTCTCCTGTTGGTGTAGAAAACCCAGACAAAGATAGAGCTCAAAGGGAGCTCACACAGCAAATGATGGAAAATATGACAATGATAATGGCTCAAAGTCAGACCAAGAGTTTAGATCCAGAGTGATCTAATAGGCAACAAAAGGTGAAGAATGGTAGGAAAAGCCCTCCTATTTATAACAAAATATTGGGTCATTCTAGATCTTGGTGCATGATTAAAAAATAACGTTAACCAAATCTAGATCCACCTTTTATGGAATATTTTATTATATTTGTTGGAGGGAAAAAGTATTTGACTTGGGTCAAATCCCTTTATTTGTGAATAATAAATAAATAAATGATTTATTTACATTTTAAGGAAGTGGTTGAAAGATAATCAAATAAATAATGATTTATTTAATTATTTATGGGTGATTTAGCCATATTTAACAAGGAATTAAATTATTCCTAGAAAATAATAAGATAAATAAAGATTTATCTAATTAATTTCTTTGTTTTGGGTTAAACATGACCAGGAATAATAATTAAATTATTGTTTAATTAATTATTCCTTGAGGAAAATCAAACAAATATAGGCTTGTTTAATATTTCCTTTTGGGGTTTCCTGTTTAGACCATAAACAACCTAATAAATGTGTTTTATTAAGTTATTTTACATAGTGAAAGCAATTTTACTTAGGGTAAAATTGGTCTTACATGGTGTACTTGGGTCCATCTAATGATAATAGGTTAGATGACCAAAAAATGGTGTAACAAGAGGCACTGTTTGTTTGTTTGTTTTGGTTAGAAAAGGGTTTTTATCTTGGTTTTATGTGACTTTCAATTTATCGTATGTAGCATGTTGAGAAATGGGAAAGAATAATGTGTGACATTTATCTTGCAAAAATTGATGTTGAATGAAAGGATACAGAGTTTAACCAAGCTACAATTTTATTTGGCAAAGGATAAGGAACATCTTAAAAAGTTTCCTAAGAATACACCATATACAAATTTTTAAAATAAGTAATATATGGAGTTTTATTTTTCACATATTTTCTTTTTTATACCGAAGATAACACAAAAATAAAAATATTGATATCGTAGAAATTGTTTGAGGACCTCATTGAAGTCAAATTTTTTGATTTCCTACTTGATTGATACCTTCTCATATGCTAGAAAGGCATTAAATATGAACTAATATGTTCCTAAAACAAATCATATTTTAATTTTATAGATTTAAAAGATAAAAACAAATGTCAATGCCTTCGTTTGATTGTTACTTGAATCTACTGTGGGCAGGTTACAGGAAATGTGATTGGAAAAATGATGGGGATACAATTCAAAGCATGTCTTGGATATAATTTATTTGATGTTAGAGATCCTTTAGGAACCTGAGCCATCGACTTTGGAAATGTTTCTAGTAGTGATTCCTATGGTTTTTAATGTTGTGATTATTTCACCTCATGGTTATTTTGGGTAAGCAAATGTTTTAGGAATTCTAGAAAAGACATCGGTCGAGAAGTAATATATATATATATATATATATATATATATATATATATATATATATATATATATATTCCATGATATTCTCTCTTTATTGTTTGATTGTATTTTGAATGTTTCTTTTGATTTTGTTTTGTCTTTTAACTATGAAATTGAAACTACTTGGTATCATGTCCATATAAACAATAGCCAAAACTTGAAAATGAAATTAGTATTACACGATATTGATTGTAATCCTCATAGCTATTTTGTGTTAAAATATTTTCATGACTATCATAAAAGTTTACATTTTGAGCACCTGTTTATATAATTGACCAAGTTCATGTGTTAGAAAATGAAATGTTGTTACGAATAAAATGACAAATATTAAACACCACACCTCAGATTATTTGTTTTCACAAGTTATCTACAACTTGAGATTTTTAGCATATAACTTAGTTGACATGATTGTGCCTAATTTTTCCCTGAAGGTTGAATACTAAGTTACTAAGGTGTTTTTTCTAGGGTGACATTTTATTTTCTTTGTTTATACATGTCATCTGGCCACATTATAGTGGCCACTATCACCTAACTGAAGAAAACTTGTTCGAGTTTCTTGCGTGTATGGAGAAAAATGGCTTTGACATTGCTGATGTTGAGGTATATGTCGAATAAACTATTTATAGTCTACTATATTTTATATTACATTGTTCATTGTATTTCATGTCTTACACTTTGCATTGTATCTTCTTTTGTTTTTAGGAAAATAACTTAATATTGATGGTAAGAAACAGGAATTGAAGAAACAGGAGAGCAATAACATCGGAACGACAAATGAAAAGAGAGAGAGAGAAGGGAATCGTTATAGTGATACCCTTGGAGCCAATATCCCACATAAGACACACACATAGAGACTGATGGTCAAGTCTTCAAAGTTGGTGAATTCACCCACAATGCCTTGACAACATAATGATAATGTTTTAAAGTGATGAAACATCATTTCATGTGCAACTTGTAGTCCAACCAATATTAATTTGGAAACTCATATTGTAATACTTGAATATTTCATATAATATAATTTATGTGGTTGAAACTATTTATAGTTGCACTTGATAATGTTTACTATTGTAATTAACATATTTAACTTTGTGTTTTTATGTTAGAAAAACATGCACATTGTATGACATTTTTTAAATATAGTCACAAAATTATACTAATTAATTTATGCTGATTAATAATGAATACATAAAGTCAATATAAAACTACTAAATTAGTAGTTTATATTAATTAATGATGAACAAAAATAAAATGAATATAGGAATAAGTTAGTAATTTATAATTATTATTAATGAAATTAAATGAAATGAATATAAACTGCTAAATTAGTCGTTTATATAATGAATATGAAACTACCAAAAAAAGATAAATGACTAATGCAAATGATAAATTTGTGATTACAAATAACGATTAAATTTTGCACATATATGACTATTAGTAGCTAACCTATAGTATATTATAACACGACCAAAATTTAGACATATTTCTTTTCTCATTAATTGGTTCCAAATAATGACCAAAATTTACATACATATGACTATTAGTAGCTAATTTACAGTATCTAATAACACCAACAACATTTTGGTCATTAATTGGTTTTCTCGAGTGATCATATAGTAATATATTTTATTGTATATTTGGTCATTAATTGTGGCAATTAATGTCTAAATTAATGACTAAATATACTACTAGACGATAAAATTGAGACAACCAATTAATGACTAATCTAAAAACGACTAAAATTTGGCCGCATTATAAGATACTATAAATTAGCTACTACTGTTCACCAAATAAAAAATAGTCATTTATATGCAAATTTTAGTTGTTTTTTTAGTAACTAATTATCCATTTTTTACTAGTGATGGAGAGTGCTCCACATTGCTAACAACTCAACCCTACAATTATCACCCCTGCCTCCATCCCAAAAAAACAGAAATATTGTATTGGGTTCAATGTGGAGGGCAACACCATATCCACAATCACCATCCAAGGAAGCCTTATCGAAGGAGAAAATGGGGAATATCCCATCCAATTCCACTAAAGAGATGAATCAAAGAGAGGATTTTGGTACCCAGGAACTAATTTCTTCAAAAGCCACAATATTCAAGGCAACAATCATGATCACAGGGGGCCTATTCTTGAAAATTAGAGTGTTACTGGCCCTCCAAATACCCCATAGAACATAGAGAGGGACCAATCTATAATATTTTTATTTGCAATACCAAATATTAATGCAATCATGAATAGAGTCCGCATCGCTGATATAGGGAACACTAAGAAGAGAGGAGACCCCCACCCCAATCTCAACATCCACAGGGCAACTGAGGAAAAGGTGAGTGTTTTTCTTTGAATTCTGCCTACAAAGAGAGAAAATGTCAGCACCAAGAAATCCCTTCCTAGTCAAGTTATCCCAAGTCATGATGTTATTGTGAATGGCTAGCCAAGAGAAGCACTTGATTTTCAAGGGAAAATTCCACTACTAAAACTAGGAGGTACATTCAGAGAAGGACAACTCCAGAGAGGTCAACGTAATGCAGGCATACGATTCCTTGATCGGAATTTTGTTGCTATCAATGTGTCCACTCGATACCAGGTAGTCCTGCCCCTAAGAAATCCTAATACCAATTAAGAAAAGGATGGAACAGTAGCATTCCCAGTCCATAAACATATCCTCTCGATAATCCAATCTGCCACGCATGAGGCCATGGATCAGCAACGCTAATGGTCTGAGACCATTCCCACAAGCTGGAAATGGAGACCAACACTTGAGAGTTACGAGAGTAAATTATCAAGAAAGGAAGGAGTTTACAACCATTCATGCCTTTAATAGCATCCAAGACAATTTTTATTTCCTTCCCATCGCCTACCATCCAACGCAGGTTACTAGAAAGCCACGAGATGGCAAGTCTAAGACTGCTCTAAATTTTTGAAGGTCTGCCAACCAATGGGGCCCTTGTCGCAATCCATTATTATAGGATAGATATCTATATATATTTGTCAAACAAGATGTCCTTCCACAACCCCTTATCAAATAAAAGTATCCACATGTTCGTAGCCATCTGCACCAAATTGAAGCTTCTAGAGTCAATGATGCCCTAACCCCCACTTTTGATAGATCTGGAAATCGACTTCAAGCCTATGAGGTGAAATTTCTTGTCAGGACCAGAGCTAGACCAAAGGAATTTGACAACCATAAAGTCAATTTTATTAATGAAATATTGTGGGATATGGAAGAGATGCATCCAATAGACCAGGATGATCATCAAAACAACCTCAATAATAATGAGACTACCACCCATCGAAATTCGTCTCTAATCCCAACTAGACAAATTATTTTTAAACTTGGAGATGAGCATTCCAAATATGATGAAAATTACTTGCAAGGCTTTAATTTATATCCCATATATTTGAATCCAGATGACATCGCTCTAATTTTGAAACCAAACAACCCAACGATTTCAAGAGAAATAGGGTCATTCACTTAATCAGTGAACAACTCAGTTTTATCTTTATTAATCCACAATACAAAAGCTTCACAAAAATAACAAAAAATATTATGAAAAACCACCCATTCTGATAGATTACTCCCCTTGTGCATAGAACATCATACAAAAACATGAAATGAGAAATATTGAATCTTCTGGAGGGCTGACATCCCTCAATGGAGCCTTCTACTAATTTGGACTTTGTCCCTCTACTGAAAGCATCCATGATTAGAATAAAAAGGAGTGGGGACAAAGAAAAATATTGTCTAAGGCCCTTGAATATTTTGAAGAATTGTGAAGGCTCACTGTTGATGGGAACAACTATAAAAGTTGTGGATAAACAAGCCATTATCCATTTTACATGCCTATGTAAAAGCCTATTTTGTATAAGATCATCGAAAGGAACTCCCAGTCGACACAGTCAAATGCCCTGTAGAGGTCAATATTCATTAGGCATACTTTAAGCTTCTTCGATTTCACCGAGTGGATGCACTCTTGTGCAATTGCAATAGCGTCTCAAATTCTCCCGTTTGAAAAAAACCTAAACTGCTCCAGGGAAATGTGAGGTGAAAAAATATTTTTTTATCATGTTGGCTAGGAGCTTAGAAATAATTTTATATATGGAATTGCATAATTAAGTAGGCCTAAAAACAAAGAAATATATCAAGTCTTTTTTCTCAGTAATTAGAGTAAGAAAAACATAATTAATAGCAGTTGTAATGTGTTAAGAAACTATGATATCTTCCGCCATACTTGCCAGATCTGCCTCCATCAACTCGAAGAATAAAGAGAAAAGTTAAATAGGACAATCGTGAGTGGTAGGGCTTTTATCCTTAGCCATAACCTTGATATTTTGCAAGAGTTCCTCCTTAGTGATTGATTTATTCATCGTTGAAATTCCCTACTCATCTACCATTATAGGAAACATGTTGGCGAAGCTCATTTTTCAAAAACATAATCACGCTTGTATTCTTTATATATGTTACTCAAAAATATGAAAGCCTCTATTCTAATCTCTTGTTCCGAGGTATGAGTGTTGCCATCATCATATTTAATATAGCCCAAATGGAGTTTTTTTGGTTTCTTTTAGATGCAGCCCGATGAAAAAAATTTGTATTCCGATCGCCACCCTTAACCAATGCAATTCGACTCTTCTGTCTCCAGCCATGTTCCTGTAATTTAAGAATTTTGTCCTTCCTCCTCACAAGGCTCAATAATTTCCTCTGCTGAAGGTCAAAAAATAGACCTGGATAAATCAGGTCCCACAGACGAGCAATATCTTCATCTGTAAGAACCAGTTCACAACAAAGGGAAATTCTCTTGTTATAAATCCAGACCCTCGCTCCCTTTTTCAGTGAATTGATTTTATTCAATAGCCTCATGATAGGATTATCAGTCACAGGAAACACTAGAGAAGACCAGGATTGTTTGACCAAATTTTGGAAATCCACCTCCTCTAACTGCATCGTATTAAATTTGAAGAGTCTCTTGGGAAAGTCCAGCTCCTCAATCCATTCCAAAATGATTGAATCATGATCCTAGATATCAGATAAGAACACACAGGAATGAATTTGATTAAGTCTCTGGTAGAGGATAGAATCAACAAGGAATATTTCAATTGTTTTAGTAATTCCTTCTTCACCCGAGCGACCATTTCGCTAGGTAGGGAATATGATAGACGGAGCAACGTCACTGAGGGCCTTCTCAACCTTGGACCTGAGACCCCAACATTCTTTTTTGTCCAAATTAAAATTTATATATCTAGATATGATCCACGACCGAAGGTCTAAGATACCAGATGATTTGATTTCCCCCAAAAAATATTTGCAACTGGCATATGGCGCATAAATTTTCATTATCCGGAGCCGATAATAATTTCCCTAATGCAACTAGTCAGAATAACAGCTACATAAAAACTGAATGCTTGGAAATTAAAAATATCTGAACCCCAAATGGCAACAAGACCTCTAAAATTTCCAAGGGCATTAGTAGCACATCCACTCCATTGAGGGCAGATCCTGAAAATAATCGTCAGGGATTTTTACTTATACATCATTGTCTCTTGAATTAATATAATGGAGGGGCCTTTAGAATTAATATTGTGTTTTAGGGATGTTCTGGTATAGGAAGATCCCATGCCTCAAACGTTAAGAGACATAATCTTCATTACAGAACCTTTGCACCATGGAAACATGCTCTAAGGTGTTGGGCCAGAGTATCTTCTGAATCATAAAAATGAGTATTAGAAGGGCCAGGATAGAAATAAGGGAGAAGTACCTCCTCCATAACTTCAAAGAGGCGAGAGTTTAAATCCTCCCCCAAACTGCCACATAGAGAAATACTTTTGATTTAATCTCTCTTCTCTTCTTTCTACTGGTTGTACATGTCATCATACCACCATCACCTGAGTCCAAGTTTTCGGTGGATTTTTTTCCAACAGAAACTGTATCCATTCCTATGCCAACCTTACCAACCAGGGCCCAAATATCTTCATAAGCTGGAGATGAAAATATTTCTTCCTCAAGATCATGCATGTCACAGATGGGAGATAGTAAGAATATTATGCTCGCTTTAAGTCCCTCCATATAAATGTTATTTCCTTTCCTCTTCAAAAAAGTCCCAACTAATATGCTCTCTGATGAAATGAGACAACAAGCCTCTTTTGAGATTTTACCAGGGTCTAATATTAAGGAGGCCTCCTATTCAAGATTTGTGCCCAAATTATTTGACTTTAAACAAAATTATGATCTTCCCAAGGATTGGTCCAGAAATTCGGGGGGAAACACAACCTCATAATTTCCAACATCCATACACTCAATATCCCTATTAGAATATATAAAGTTTGTGGCCAACCTTTCCTTATCTATGTAGCGATTAGGATAATTTATTAGCAAGCATCCCGTGTTGTGGAATTCGAGACACCGAAATCGAATGCCCCGGTAATCAACCTTTTTCCTTTTTGTGAAAGTGGCCTAGAATAGGTTAATCTCAACAGGAAAGCCCTTTTCCCCCTTGCCACCCCCCCACCCCCCCCAAATCCACTTCAAATAGGAACCAGGCGTTCATTTTATCAGTCATGCCGATGCATCCTTCTTCCACATAGTGTAGATTTCCAATTTTACGAACTATTTCTCGGATGACCCCTTTCTTCCATAATTATATGGGAAATATGGGCAACTTAACTCAAACTATTTTTTTTTTGGCACTTCTGTAACTGGGTCAAATCCCACCTTCTAGTGCTGCAAAACTAGGAACCCCCAACCTTTAACCCACGGGAATGATAGAATCTTGCTCGCATCCTCTTCCTTTAATAAGTGAAATCCAAACCACCTATTAACCATATTGCTTAATTTGGTTCTATATCCTAGAAGAGAGGACCAACTTTTCTGAACCCAATATTTTATCTAACCGACATTCATCCTTAAGAACTCCCATCTTCCAACTAGTAATATGTTTCTGAGTCTTGCAACGTTCTCCTAGCATAAGTTGATCCACAAAATCAATTTTTGGACTTCTTCCTATGATTTAATTGGCTTATTTCACTTTTTACTATTCTTACTCTATTGAGGGACCGGGCGCAATGCAGGTAACTCCAATCTACCCACCCTAGAATTGGTGACATGTGTACTCGAACACAGGCCAATCCTATCCTTTGAAGGAACCATGTTTTTCACACTATGCTTAACATGGTAACTTCCTTTGCGGGGACCTTGTTTTGAGGAAATAAAATTTTGTTGGCGGATCCTAACTTCACTTTCGTTCTGTGTTGCAATTGTGACATCAATGAGCTCATCAATGTCCATTTCCAGATCTATGGGCAGTGAATGGCTCTTTATTAGATTAGATCCCATGCCTCGGTTCTATCTTTTGATGGTGGGACAAGAAAATGAGATACTGTTAACTGTGAATTCTCACATAGGATTCAACAATGAACCAGTAAAAGACCAGACATAAAGAAATAGCCTCCAATAGAAGTGAGATATACCTACCAACCACCAATCAAATTAACGGATCAACATTATGATCCTTTAAAACCGCTTCCCTAACCACATTCAGAACAAGACACCATGATGAGGACAGGTATAGAGTTATGATTCATACACAATTATAATACAACTGATTGGAGCCCCATGGACATCTAGACCCATTTCGGGGACCCCAATTGCTCATAAATTCTAGTTTTTGTAGCATCGTGTGTGTTCTAGCCATGAAATTTTGTGGAGAGGCTTGAATACATGAGATCTCCTAAACCCATAAATTGTTTCTGGAAATTCCACCTAGAAGTGTCTCAATTAGATGATTAACCCTTTTTTAACATATTTCTTAAGTCTAAACTTAGGGAATATGGTTAATTAATCAGTATTAATTTAGATAAGGTGAGAATAATATAGAAACTCACATAGATCGACATGGAATTAATATGGGCCATTTATTATGTTTTAATCTTGGTCGTTAGTGCTCTAACAAAGGATTATAAGAAGAATTCGATGGGTAGATGGAGAAAATACCAGTGAAAATACTCAGTTGCCCAAGCAGTTTGATTTTCTTAGAGGCAGTGATTCAACATAGAAGATAGAGCCAGAGGGTGTGTTATTGCCTAAATCTACCTCAGGCTGAAGGAAGGCAGAGTTCAGGGTAACATCAAACCACGCTCAGTCTGGTAGCTAGCCCTACCAGAACAAGAGAGGGCTCTCTCCAAGTCAATCTCAGCAAAGATAATCAAGAAGGCTTGAGATGACTTGAAATAAAAGCTAATTTTAGGCTAGGTATATAAGTAAAAGAGTTTGATTTTGATTTTTGGGGGTTTTGTTGGAAACAAAGGGAAAGACAGTTTTGGATCAGGGAATGAGGCCTAGTTTTTGCAGAGTTCTGATTGGGGCAAGGAAGGCAATTGTTTTGATGCTTTGGATTGAATGAATGGATGGTTTAGACCAGTGAGGAGCTGAAGAGGGCAAGAAGGTTTCAAGAATCCTCTTCAAACAGATGAAAACATGGAAAATTAAACAAAACTAAAGGCAGAGCAAAAAAAATCTATGAATTCCACCTTTATAACTTGTTTATTCAATTTAAGAAGAAAGAAGAAGGAAAATGGTACACATAAACATCAATGAACTTACAATTACATAGAGAAAAACACCGTCAAAACACAGAGCCACATGGATCCCAAAAAGTGCTGCAAACCCTGGTCTATTCCTTTGCCAAAGTGCAGAGATGAAATGTACAATGAAGTGCCAAGCAATCCCAAGTGTCCAACCCTGAAAATGACTGAAGAACTACATGATATAAACAAGCCTAACCCATTCCCATGCCTCTAAGGGTCAAGCTCATCATTCTAGGAGCTGTTTCAACCATATCTAAACTAGGAACTGAAAAATAGGCAATGAAACAACTTGCCTCTATATGATAGGAAATTGATTCATTCACTTACATTTCACCTTTTGGTGAATGAATCTACTAGAATGAGTAAAAATGTGCCAAAATTACTTCATGGTCATGAAATTACATCAAGGTACATCAAGAGTTACATGAAAAAGTCAAACTGGCCAAAACTAGGCGAAATTCTGAGCTGCTGAGTGAAAAATAGGCCAAATTTCCCTATGCACCGCGCCTGAAATCTCTATGCGTAGCACAAGTTCGAGGCTGATTTTGAAGGCCTTCCCGAAGTCCAAATTGAGTGTAGGATAGCTCGTTGGAAAGCCCTACCTGTCTAATTTCCAACCCAAGTGGAATTTCTGGATTTGGTTGCCATTTGCCCCAACACTGCTTCCTGTGTGTGCAAAAAGTGGCAGAAAGGCCATTTTTAGGGTGTTTTTGACCCTTTAGGCAACCCAAAACTTGATGAAATCCTTAGGTAATCCATGAGCATGCATAAATTTTAATAAAAAATCCAGAAATTCAAAGTTTTCCCCCTGAATAATTGCCAATTATAAGCGCGCGCCAAGTGGAGCTACGTGTCGGGTATGAAAATCTATTTTTAGGCCCAAAAATTCAAAATTGACAAAATTTTTCCCAAATTTCTTGAAATTTGGGCTGAAGGTCCCTCATCAAGTGCTATGCTGGGCCAAAGAAGCTTCGGCCAAGATTTGGAGTCTATCATGCCTTTTGCGACGCTTTACTGCCCTCCTTAGTCTTGCCTTCAGGATCTTGATCCTTGCTTTGCAAACATGATGTCGCGCCCAATAATGGTTCTTCATGTGTCTGAGCATGTTCTTTTCCTTGTTTGCCTTTTCCAACAGCTTCTCAAGACGAATGTTGACCCTCTCAAGCCAATTTTCTCTATCAGCCTCAATCTCCCGCTCAATGGGTGTCATTTATGTTGGGCTTCTTCGGGCAGCTTGCCGGTTCTCACGAATGTTTTGCAACTCCATGATCGTCTACTGATCCTCCAACTATTTGTTGCACTGCTCCAGATAGTTTATGATCCATTGATCTCTTTGCAATTTTTGGGTCAATGTGTCGATCTCAGCCTTCTGCTCCTGAATGATCTCTCTCAACTTTGAGCTTGGAGAGCTCAAATCCTCATCAATCAATATGAAATCAGTATCCTGGCCTCCTGAAGAGCCTTCATCCCACATAGGCCTCTTTCCTCTGTCCTATACCTGTACCTATGATGCTGATGATGACAACGAGACCCCTTCCACCCTGGGTGGAGATAGTACTCGTCGGGCTGCTGCAAACAATACTCTGGTGCCTCTCTAATAAGTGACATATACTGGCACACTGATGGGCTTTGTCTCGTGACCTTCAGGCTGATGTGAAGGTTCACCTGCATCATGGACAATCTATGGAGGAACCTGAGGAGCTATGAAAAAGTCATGGGAAATGAAATCCTCCCATGCAATACCCTGCAATCCAAGCTGATGTACAACAACAATCTTGATGAGTGCATAGTGATAAATACTGTTGTACTGCTGCTCAGGATTCTTCTTCTGCACAAGAGTGGTCATTCGCTTGATGTTGCGGCACATGAAATATGGTATGTTCATCATCCTCAATCTAGTGAAATGCATTAATAATCTGATGTGGTATGCATAGAGGCGTGAGAACCGACCCTCACAACTGAAGTATCTGATAATGAGTCTCATCAAAGGTGCATAAATTCCTTTAGGAACCTGAATGGGAATACCCTGCTGAGCTATCTCACATAGCTAGGCCTGATGTATGGTTCATAATGTACTCTGTCCACTTGTTGTCTTTTGTTCCACTGTTCACCCACATTCGGTATTCCTGTTGCTTGAGATATGGTTTCCGGTGTCAAGGTGAAATTTACACCAGCAAGAGTTACCTAACCATCATGCAAATGTAACACAAACAACCGAGCCAACTCCTGATGATGCTGAATCCGAGAAATCATCTCACAATACTGATAGCATGATTGCTCTCGAAAACATGCCATGGAAAATGGGCAAGCCTGCAACTGAGTCAATGAGGTGGGCTCTTCTCTCACATGTTTGCTAGCTTTACGAGGCCTTCTCGGTGCATGTAGCTCAGTAGTAGAATCACTATCTCTGTCATAGGATGTATCAGTGTCTGTCTCCATAGTGTTGAAAGTATATGCCAAGTATATGCTGATTTGTATAAGATGAAAATAAGAATTTGGTGTCTTTGTCTTAGTTACCAAATATTGTCAAAGGGGGGGGGGGGGACTGTGGGAAAAGTAAAACAGTGGGGACAATGTGACTCAATCAAGTGAAATTAGAGGTGTAGGGACAGTTGTTTGGACTTGGGGTGTGGGAGTTTTTTACAAATGAAATGGGAAGGGAAAGGTAGAATTATAGGAAATGAAAGGATTGAGGGATAGGGATAAATGGGAATAAGTGATATGAGTGGTTTTGGGATATAAGGGAATAGGGGATTGACAATGATGATAGGATTACAGTGATGGGAAAGGAACCATAGGTGGGGAATGGAGCTGGATTATTTTGGCACCAAAATCAAATTTTAAAACTTCAAATTCAAAATCATAAGGAGCAGTTTTAACAAGAAGATAGGGTTTGAATTTTGACATCACAAACTCTCATAATCCACTTCAATCAGCACTAAACATGTTAATGGCAATTTCATAAACTTACTTGGAGCGAGGAAAACTTAGTTGATTTTAATTTTTGTGTAGAAATGATGAAAATTTTTCGTTGTCGGCCTTGTGCGCCACGCACACAACCCAATGCACCGTGACAACTGTGTGCACCGTGACCGTTATGATTTGCACGGTGAAAAACGTTTGTATGCGCCGCGACTTGCTTGTGCGCCGCGACCACCTCCCATCCCGCCGCGACTGTAAAATCACTAACAGTTCGGCCTTCAACAATGGCTTTTGCTTCCTCCATGATTTTTCTTTGCTCTTTGATGACTCTTGCGTGCAACTGAAGTTTTGAATATGAACATATCTTATATGCACAAAGGACTTTGATTTTTGTTTTGAAATAACCCACTTTCTAATGTTTGAACTTTGGCACTTTGCACTTTTTAATATAAACTCTGTTTTTGTTTGTTTCCTTTGATTTTTGAACTGATGATGAATCTCTTGTCTATTTTTTGTAGGGATAGCTGGCATGGGATCTGGCAAAGGTGACCAGGGCTGCCCATGGAGAACTTCACAACTGAAACAACTTTGAAAATCACATTACATTTATTACAAAGGATGAATTTGACGATTTTTCTTCAAAACAGAGTTTTGAAGAAGAATCATGATTAAGCATTATGACGATGAAATTTTGCACTGAAAACCTTATTTCGAACCTCCCTCATGTGCCTACTGACATTATTAGTCATTTTGAAGACTAAATTTACGAAAGCCTAGACCTAGTGGGACTAAAAACCCTAAAATGACTCTTTGGCAAACAGGAGGCCAAACATGACTGTAAATGACTTCAAAATTGAATTTGATAAATAGAAACGGACCAACAGGTACATGACATGAGGGATATGAGAGAAAAGACCCTTCCGTCAGATGATCCATGCTCCTAATGGAATGCAACTGACTGAACTGAATGAGGCACCTAAAATGAAATGCAACAAAAGAGATTTTGATCTCTGACGGAGGGATGAAGAGACCGACTCTAACAGGGTGAGTAGTAGCTAGTAGAGGAGGATAGAAGCATTCCAGGAGGAATTTTTCCAGCTCCAAGAAGAGGCTCCAAAGAATAATAATAAAACCCTCATATGCTGCACTAGTTTTCCCGCTTTGGATTTTTTCGGGGAAAATTTTCCAAAACAACTGTGTCAAAAATTCTTGTGTCTGTGCTAGAATTTCTTATTTTTCAATATTTTATCTTCCGTAGTGTTTTTATGGTGAAAATTGCACTTGTGATTTTATTTTTTGTTTTCCATATCAAATAAACTACATAATTAAATTTACAATTAGAAGGATCATTTCTAGTTGCTACAATAGATAGAATTTACACATGGTATCAGAGCACAGTTGATCAGATGGAGAGCTCAGAAATGAATGAAGGGAATTTTGTTGTTCAGCAAGGACAACAGGTCGAAATTGCCAAGGGAAACACAGTCCTTTTGCTAGGAGGGCAAGTTTCTAGAGGAAGTTCGATTTTTCTGAGATGGGAAGAAAAATATGATCCTTCCAAATCAAGTAATTCCAGAGGTAGAGGGAGAAACTCAGTTATTTCATTGGGAAGATCTCTAGATGGACGCAGAGGGTTTTTGTAGCAGTTGCTAGAGTAAAGCCAACGTTGGGTGAAAGAGGGAAAAACACATTGTAAATTATTTAACATAACTATGGACATAATTAACATTCAGGAGGATTTAGATTTGACTTCCAGGTTAGAGGATGAATTTTCTTGCTTGTCAGGATAAACTTCATAGGGTGTCTGGTATATAGAGAGTGGTGCTTCAACTCATATGACATGGGTTAGAGAATATTTCTCTACCTACAAGGAGGAGCATATGGACTTTCATATTACTATGGGAAACATGACTAAATGTACTCCAATAAGGAGAGGTACCATAGATTTTCAGAGGGAGTCAGGAGAAAACACCAATGTTATAAATCTATTGCATGTGCCAGGTTTAGGTATGAACCTGATTTCAGTATCCTAGTTACAGGAAAGGGGTATGATATTCACTTCGTAGGGAATAAAGTGTATGTTAAACACCCAAGCTAGAAGAATGTAAGATATATTGGAGATCGAAGCAACATATTGTACCGGTTGTAGCTCGACTTTCCAATGGAACTAATAGATAATGACAGTAGCAATGGGAAGGAGTTGAATGAGTTATGGCATAGGATAATGGGACATATACACCATGGAGCACTGAAGGTGCTCAGAGAAACATTAACATGGGTTCCAAACCCTGGAATAGAACCTGATGACGTGTGCAGGGAATGCGTACTTTGGAAATATGCTAAGGTGGTATTTCCAAGAAGTGACAACAGAGAAGATGGCATGTTAGGAATTTTGCATTAATATATTTGTGACCCCATGTCCAAGATATCTATTGGTGGTGCCAAATACTTCGTCCCCTTTATTGATTACCATTCCAAAAAAACTTGGATCTACTTCTCGAAGAACAAAGATGAGGTCTTTGATCGTTTCAGAGAGTTTAAGGCTCTCGTGGAGAATGTGACAGGGAGGAAGATCAAGGCACTTCACTCAGATAGTGGTGGAGAATATATGGATAAATAATTCATATATTTATTCGCAAAGGAAGGCATCAAAAGATAATGGACAACTCCACATAATTCACAACATAATGGGGTAGCGGAGCGGAAAAACAGAACCATAGTTGGGGCTGCAAAAGCTATGTTGTATGACCAGGATTTGCCCATATTTTTATTTGTAGAGGCATGTGACATGACAGTATATATCGAGAACATGACTCCTCATAGAGCATTGGGGAAGAAAATTCCAGAAGGAGTCTTCACAGGGAAGAAGCCAAAAGTCAGTCACTTCAGGCTATTTAGCAGTGTTTCTTATTGCCACATGTCAGATGAAAAATGTACCAAATTGGATCAGACCGCAGAGATGGGTTTCTCGTCGGGTATAGAGAGACCTTAAAGGAATACATGATCTACATTCCTAGAAATAGGAATATTGTAGTGAGACAAGACGTGAAGTTCATGGAGGACCGAGCTTTTAGGAGATCTTGTGAGATGTCTGCAGGTGATCAAAATCAGTTAGTAGAAGCTCCTTTGGTCCAGCAGCAGGGGCTGCAGTGGGACTGAAAATGATCTAAAATTATTGTATTAGTTTTGCTATGCTAATTGTCTTTTCAGTTTATAAACATGTGCATAATTAGGTCATTATTTTTCATAGGGAATGAGGTGTTTGTCCATGAATTGTAAATGATTTTAGGTGAATTAGAAGCATAAAACAAGCTTAAATAACACTGAACAACAATGTAAAACAAAGAAATAAGTCACCACATGAAATTTACACAGTAGGCATGATGAAGCATTTCACCCCTCCTAGGCTACATCTGGTGGTCCAGCTCCTACTGGCATGTCCATCTTTCATTATGCTCAAAATTTTGAAAACACATGTAGTTATAGTGCTCTAATGGCTGTTTTCTCTGCACCAATGGCTCCAAAATGATCCAATCAGTCAAAAATGACTCTTCATTCACTCATAATGGTCGAAAATTGAGTCTACTACTCTTTTTCCCAGTTACACCTAGAGAAACTCCACCAAAAGTGGAGAACTCCACTTATGTGGAGTTAAATTAGTACATCCCGCCCAAAATGGCGCGTTGGCCAAAATTGTCGCTGTATTTAACTTTGGAATTAAACTTAACTATTGGGGGGGCCACATGCCAACCCCAAACTGCGATCTTCGTAGTGGTGGTTAGCGGAACCCCATCAATAATTGTGGTTTGATTGTATTGAAAATTTGGTAAGTGCCGTGGGTTTCGTAGATTGCGCGGAAGTTGTTACATAAACTGTTATCCATGTGACATAACAACATTAACACTGGCGGAGTTGTGGGTTGAACTGTCGATTAATGCAAACCACGATGTTTTATGCCGCCATGTGACAATGTAGTGTGGGGACCGCTGGCGGGTTGGGACCGCTTGCGGTTCCCAACCCCCAATACAATTTGCAATCAAATATAAATACAATCCGCAAACTATGATGGTTAAGTAACACAACGTAGAGTAGTTGGAAACTTGTCTGCGTGCCCGAAGGGAGGTCACGGGGTTGAGCCCTGTGGACCTCACCAAAATTTTATTATTCAGTTTAAGGGCCACGTGGCGGCCTTAGGGCTAGCCACGTGGCACCTCCTGATTGGCCCTCTCCAAACCATGCAACCAATACAAAATCGACACTTGTCAAACCCCAATTGGTTCTAAGGAAAATAATATTCCTCAAAATAGTCCCATTTTGTTGATTGTACCTCCACCCTGCTGACTGTGCATCCCAGTCAACCCTGGTCAAACTGTTGAAAATTTACCTGTTTGGCATTTCGATCAGAACACGATATCTCCCTCATATGACATCGGTTTTTCGAACCGTTCATGGCGCCGGAATCAGGAAGATGAGATATACACAAACATCTTAGTTTCAACCCAATCCTGTAACTTTGAATTTTGAGAAAAATTTATGAACTCCTGATCAGGCAAGAGGATAGTCACAGGGATCGAGTATAGTGGCTAGTACCAATATTTCCTTAGGGGTAGGAGATCCAAGGAATTCTCAGTAGACAAAGTAGTAGGGGCAGGATGGAGGAGCTGGTTGAAACTCCCACCGCTAGTGGTCGAGCCAACAAAGAAATTAGTCATACATTGAGAGATCTAGAGGAGTTTATTGGAACTCCTAGGATTAACAAAAGACATCGAAAATATCCTGATAGGTACCAAGAATTGGTGGATCAAGTTGAAAAACCTTTCAGTTTTCAGGAAGCTACACAACATTAGGTGTGGGTAGATGCCATGGTAGAAGAGTACAACTCTATCATGATGAATGATGTTTGGGAGGTGGTGCCAAGACCTGAAGACATACTAGTTGTAGGTTCTAGATGGATTTATAAGATCAAGTATGCTACAAATGGTAGTGCAGATAAATATAAGGCTAGGTTCATAGCAAATATGTATTCACATAAAGAAGATATATATTGTGAGGAGATCTTTACCCTAGTTTCCAGATACACCTATATTCAGTCAATTATATCTCAAACAACTCAGATGGGATGGAAGATTCACCAGATGGACGTCAAGGCAATATTCTTGAATGGGGTGATAGAGGAAGAAGTGTACATATAATAGTTAGAGGGCTTCAAGAATCATGAGAGGCACACTCATGTGTGTAGACTAAATAAATCTCTATACAGACTCAAGTAGGCTCACAAGGCATGGTATGGTCAGATTGATAGTTATTTGCAGCAGATGGGATTCGTCAAGAGTGACGAAGATCCCAAAATTTACTATTTGATGGTAGAGGGTGAGCCACACATCCTAATTTTGCATGTGGATGATGTCATTTTGACAAGATCATCACAAATCATAGAGGACTGCAAGAGGAACTTGGAAACCGAGTTTGACATGAAGGATTTGGGGTTGATGCACTATTTCCTAGGATTGGAAGTGTGACTGAAGGATGGGGAGATATTCCTTGGGCAAGGAATATATGCTACAAATATTCTGAAGAGGTTCATAATGCAAGATTGTAGACTCATGTTTATGCCCATGATCAACAACTAGAAGAAAATAGATGCATAAGATGAAAAGGATGTCGACCCTACCTTTTATATACAACTTATTTGGTCTCTCATGTATCTGGTCAACGCTAGGCCAGATATTTGCTTCGCAGTCAATACTCTAAGTCAGTTCATGGTAGAGTCAAAGAGGGTACATTTGGTAGCAGCGAGGCATTTTCTGAGGTATGTGTGCAACCCAATCAAGTTTAGGTTGTGATATAGTCGAGGAGATGATGTCATAATTTGTGGGTTCATAAATGAAAATTGGGCAGACAGTGTAGTGGACAGGAAAAGTACCTCTGGGTACTGCTTCAATGTTGGACAAGGGATGGTTTCTTGGTGTAGCAGGAAGCAAAATTCAGTAGCACTGAGCTCTATAAAATCCGAGTATATGACAGTCAACACAACTACGCACGAATCTGTATGGCTTCAAAAGCTGCTAGTAGGCTTATTTAGGTAGAGGATGGAGGTGACTAGTGTCTACTGTGATAATAATAGTTGCATAAATTTCTCTGAGAATCCAATGTTTCATGGAAGGTCACAGCACATAGATATTCGATATCATTTCATAAGATATTTTGTACAACGTGGAGAAGTCCAGCTACAATATGTTGCCACTGAAGATTAGGTTGCATATATACTCACCGAATCTCTAGGGAGAGATAAGTTCGTCTATTTCAGAGAACAGATGGGTATGGTAGAGGACATGTTTCAGTAGCAGGGAAAAATTTCTTTGGATGATTCTCAGTTGTAGCAACAACAAATGAGGGGGAGTTGCAGTGTAGATGCAGTGTTGGTAGTAGTACAACATGGTCAACAACAACACAAATGTAGCATACATCAGAGTCACACAGTAGTTGGTGGGAAAAAATGGCCAGAAATCAACAACGTAACAGGATATTATGCAGAGACACGGTGTTGTGGCAGGATGAGCATCATTAGAACACATTCCTTGCTAAGAGGGACAATTAGTTTTTGTAGCATTAGATGTGTTCTAGCCATGAAATTTTGTGAAGAGGCTAGAATACATGAGATCTCCTAAATTCAAAAATCATTTATGGAAATTCCACCTAGAAGTGTCTCAATTAGATTATTAACAATTTTTAAAAATATTTCCTAAGTCTAAACTTAGGGAATATGGTTAATTAATCAATATTAATTGAGATAAGTTGTGAATCATATAGAAACTCACATGAATTGACAATGAATTAATTTGGGCCATATATTATGTTTTAATCTTGGTCGTTGGTGCTCCAACAGATGATTATAAGAAGAACTCAATGGGTAGATGGAGAAAATACCAAGGCATATACTCAGTTTCCCAGGTAGTTCGATTTTCTCAGTGGTAGTGATTCAGCGTAGAAGATAGAGTCAGAGGGTGAGTAGCAGGTGGTAGAGGAGGATTGCAACATTTTAGAAGGACGTTTTCCAGCTCCGATAAGAGGCAAAGGAAGGAAGTATGAAATCCCCACAGGGTCTACTTAAGCACTGCGCAGAGGGTGACACAAGAGGCTCAACGCAGAGGCTAGAGAGGTAAATTCAAAGGGAAAAATTAGCTGTGGGGTGAGATAAAATTATCACAATAATTTTTCTAGTATTTTCCTCAGATTAGATTGCCAGCTGAGCATCTAAATTATTGTACTCAAAATTTCTTCTAAAGAATAATAATAAAAACCCCATCTGCTGCACCTGTTTTCCCGCATTGGGTTTTTCCGGGGACAATTGTCCAAAACAATTGTGTCAAAAATTCTTGTGTGTGTGCTAGAATTTCTAAGTTTTTAGTATTTAGTGTCTTCTACAATATTTTATTGTGAAAATTGTAGTTGTGATTTTATTCTTTGTTTAGCAAATAAACTGCATAATTAAATTTACTGTTATAAGAATAATTTCCAGTTGCTGCAATATATAAATTTTTCATAATAAATCGACCAACCAACCATCAGAGAGACGCCACTCGGATTATACTCCCTCGGTATTGAGAGTCACCAATTAATTTTTCAACCACCCTTGTAGAATGGATCTGGAAAGTACAACATTTTCATATTCCCCCCCTCCAAAATGACGTTATTCTACTTACTCTTGCAACGCACTGTTGTCCATCATGTCAACAACACATTGAGCCCAGTGATGACTTCAGATAATATATAAAAATTAATATGCCAATTGATGTTTTCAAGTTGACCTACCACTACCAACCCACATTAATGGAACCAACGTCACAGGAAACAACAACTGTACATGGGAGAATCCCACCAATGACAACCATGGTCAGCCATGAAACCAGGGTAGCAAAGAAACCTTTTGGATACGAGCACTAAAACAAGAGAATCAAAAGTGATGGCCAAAAAAAATTCCACTCGACCACCAAGAAGTTTTAACTTTTGATCTTTAAGAACAATAGTTTAATCATATACCACCATATACTACATTAATCCATTGGTCAGCAACCCGACATTTGAAGTTCCATTATTCTCTTCCAAATTATTATCCCCCACCTTCTCTTCCTCCAAAATATCCATGAACCAAGGGGAGCGAGGAAACCTTTTGGATATGAGAGCTAAAACAAGAGCATCAAAAGTGATAGCCAAAAAAACTTCCACTCGACCACTAGGAATTTCTATTTTTTGATCCTTAAGAGAAATAGTTTAATCATGTACCACCATATACTACATTAATCCATTGGTTAGCAACCTGACATTTGAAGTTCCATTATTCTCTCTAAATTCTTATGCCCCACCTTCTCTTTCTCCAAAATTCATTGTATGGTTTTATGGGGTTGCATCACTCTGATTTGAGGCACTCAAAACTTCAATTCATTATGAATAAGACCCACTCCATCACACCTTTAGCTTATGTTATAGAAGTCATTGTCCTTTGAACTTCCTTTCCGGAACCATCCCAAATCAATTTCCATTTAGAGGAGAATATAACAAGCGATTGATACCAGAAACACCGGAATAGTGCATTCAAATAAATCACCATTATCCATTGTGACCGTCTATTTTGTTAGTTTATACCAATCCTTCTATCATAATGTCCTACATGTTTTAGAAAAATCTCTAGTTTATAGATAAATAGAGAGCCACATGGCCCAACTTACCTCACAGGGGGAATATTAGTCAAAGTGTAATGAGCAAGGAGGATTAACAAAAAAAAAAACAAAGCTATACTCTTTGCATGCATGTCAAATTCAACCTCCCAAAGCAACAAAGCCCTTATACCAGTGCTAACTATAGCAACAAAATTACACTATAATGGGGAATTTGTTCTTTTCAGAGTTTTTATTGTCTGCCAATCGTCACCCAGAGCCTCCCCTCTCGGCTCCCATATGCACCCACCATTCCTGTTCCAATAGGCAAAGCTTAAGCCATGGCCATTGCCTAATTGAAATTTTCTGAAATGCATTCACCTATAGTGCACCAAATCCATAGCATCAACTTATGAGGCTTATCCTTCCTTGTTCGGCTTTATATTGAGGTAGTATGGTGGAATGGTGTATGTATCATCAATATATAAAATCTATAAAGCAAACCACATCCACATTACAAATTTTAAATTATGTATAAACTAATACAAAAACAAAAATGCAGTATAAACATAAAATGTCACATGAAAATGTTGGGACTATATAATGCAAAAGGGTATTGATTCCCGCTATTGTTGCACATTTTTAGCCTAGAAACAATATATATTATTTTAAATTTGTTGATTAGTATTTCATTTATTCTTTTAATAACATTTATTTTTGTTGGGATGTGTTGTGGCTCATTTTCATTTACCTTTGAAATATTTCTCAAAACACCAAAAAAAACATATATGATAGAAAATGTAAAATTTTGTGTGTCATAGAAGAATTTTTATTTATATATTGGTACATTAACATTACATGGTGAGATGTGAAGGTGGGTAGATTCGGTCTCATTTGCGTGCAGAAAAGTTCAAGAGTCGGACCGATGGGCGCATTTAGAGTATTGCACGCCGAACAGGGTCGATTCGGGCTCATTTGCAAGCTCAAGAGGGACCAACGCGACAAGACACCGGATAAGCTTATGAGGGTTACACAGTGGAGAAAAAAAACTAATTTCCCAAAGGCGGAGAAAGGGTGCATTTCCCTTGAACACTGAAGAGAGTTGGAGGAGGTGCAAAGGGAAAAATAGATGGTCGGGATCAAAGCGCAGAACTGGAGCAGAGAGATAGACGACAAAGATCAAATAAAAAACCGCCAATCACAAGTTTTAAAGAATAAGTGCGGAGGTAGATGTTAAAAGCGTCGAAGTGCAATATGTGATGCAGTGGGGCCAAATCACAAACTTCCAATCACAAGTTTTAAAGAATAAGTGCGGAGTTAAATGTTAAAAGCACCAAAGTACGATATGCGATGCGGTGGGGCCCGATCGCAAATCGAAAGTTTTAAAGAATAAGTGCAAAGGTAAATGTTAAATGCGCTAGAGTGCGATATGCGATGCGGTGGGGCCTGATCGCAAGTCGCAAGTCATGAATTTTAAAGGATAACCGCGGGAGATAATTGCTAAAGTCTTCGAAGTGCGATGTGTGAGTGGATGTGATGTGGTTTCAAAGGTGAATTCCAAAGGTTTTCAGATCCGTAAGTAAGTCATTTTCGTGTGTTAAACCATGTCGGAGGAAGAAAAGAGCGTTATAACGTGAAATCAGTGAAATGCCTTGGCAATGAAGAAATAGGCAAAACACGGCAGACAAACTCGGATAAGTGACCTGATGTAGAACAAAGGAGAAGAGGCAGAGTCGGGTAGCAGGTGATATGAGTGACAACGTTTGAAAGCACATGGGCATAGGAAGAGTTGTGCAGAAAAGAGTATAGTGACACCGTTAGGAGCATGAAAGCTAGATCAAGTCGGGCGTGGAGGCGTCGTTACAAAGTTGTGCAGCCACTGCATCACGACCAGAAAGGCCACCTCGGCACTTCGAGAGGGCGCATCAACAACATCAGATTCAGAAAAATGAAGCATATTTCCAAATTTCAATTTGTTTTTTTGTTATAATTGCACGAGTAATCTTAACAGTTTAGGAAGCCGAATAGTTTAAGAAGTTCA
This sequence comes from Pinus albicaulis, assembly GCA_034641835.2. NCBI lineage: Eukaryota > Viridiplantae > Streptophyta > Pinopsida > Pinales > Pinaceae > Pinus > Pinus albicaulis. The sequence continues at coordinate 1,823,587,194 of CM076580.1, forward strand.
GCAGTTACGAACTACTCTGATGTATTTAAGGAGATAGAAAAAAAGAAAAAAGGTTTCGAGTTTTGGACCTTTGGATGAATGTTAGTTTATGACTGAATTCTCTTAGAAATTAATGAAACAAGATCACGTTTCCTACACCTGTTGATGTTGATACGTCTTTCCTGTTTCGCTTTGTGGCTATTCCTCTTTGAATGAAGTGAAGTAATGTAGTAGCAGTTCTCTTAATTACATTTGTGAGTAAGAGTTAAATAACCTTAATTTGTGCTCCTTCACCTCATCTCTTCTATTTTCATAAACTCCTGATAGAACTTTAAAGTGATAGATTCTGTGTTTAAAACATATCATTTTAAGTTCTCTCCTCCTTCACGAATTTTCTCTGAATCTTAAAAGTGGTAGATTATGTGTTTTCAACATATCATTTTGAGTTTCTCTTACAGTTCTTCTTTTCATTCCATTCAAATATCAATAGTTTATGGCGTTATGAAGGCTTTCATTATATCATATTATTGAGGGTATTAGGTAACTAAATTCCAAGGGTGTTAAACAAAGGCCATTTGATATGGTAATTGTGACATACATTTATAAAATTTCTTAAGCAATGATTCCTTACAAAAACCAAGGGATTTTTTCTTGAGATACAACATTTTCTGGCTCTGTTGCTGGGGACGAAGAAACAAAGTTTATTTTCCCTGGTTTTTTTGCATTATTTCTTCTGGTTGTTCAGTGAGGAAGAAATATTTGGTTTTGTTTGTTATCTTCAAAATTCTGGCTTCCAAAAGGCCTCACACATGGTCAGATACCTCATAACAGATAGTCCCTACTTTTCCAGATCCAGAAAGATTGGTTTCTAAAAAGGCTTAGAAACCCGAAACTCCTTTAATACCTGATCCTACATTGTCGGCTCCTGGAAAAAATTCTCATAACCCTTTTTTTGAAGATATTTCCAAGGAACTCCCTTTCTTGGAACAAGATACCCCTTCCACACCCATTTATTTTCAATAACCTCAGTTAGAATAACATTCCTTCGAGTTTGTTTCTTTTACCTCCACTCAAGCTCAACCAAATATAGTTGCTGGTCCCTCTACTATTGTCCATAAGCCTACCCCCATATCAATTTTACCTCCACCTTCATTCACTTTCAAAGCAGGTTCATCAACCTCAACCACCGAAGGAGCAGTTAGCCAAGTCGTTAATATGGCAGCGCCAACTTTCTTAACGGATAGATATGCACCACTAAATCTTCCGCAACCAATGAATGCCATGCCTCAACAATACCTCAAATTAATTCCTCGTTTCACTGGAGAAGATGAAGTAACTGCATAACAAAATTTACCCTTGTTTTTCACTTTTGATGAGAATTTAAATGTAGAACATCTTGATGTTGTGAGGAGACTATTTGTGTAGTCTCTAAGTGGAGAGGCTAGGAAGTGGTTCAAAGGTTTACCAAATGGTTCCATAAATGACTGGGAAGAGTTATAAACTCAATTCACTCGCAGATGGGGAGAGGAGAGAGATCATGGTCACTCATTGACAGAGTTTAATGCGATTAAAAGAAATTCTAATGAAAACATTTTTGAGTTTATAAAAAGATTCAACAAATTGTACAATAGTTTACCTACAGAGATGAAGCCCCCCCTGTAGGAGCAAAGGTAGTTTTTGTTGGGGCTTTTGAAGATGATTTTAGCTTTACATTGAGAGAGAGAAGAGCCCCTACTCTTTAGAAGATACAAACAAATGCTTTAGAGATTGAAGCTAATATGTCTGTAGCTGGAAAGGCAAAAGGGAAACAACCGACCCAAGAGAAGGGGAAAGAAAAAGAAGAATCATCGCAAGATCTAAGGATAGAAGATATGGCAAGGGCGATAAAAAATATGAAAAATAAGCTATATAAGACAGAATTGGAAAATAAAAACTCCCAAAGGAATGTACAACAAAACCGAGGGGGTTTCAACCCTCAATTCAGAAGACATCCCCTGCAAATTTTGCAGAGGGAAAGGAGAGATCAAGACCAGGTTCAAGCACCATTGTATATAGAAGCAGCACCTGCAGAGCCAATAGAAGATGACCAAAGGGAGGTCAAGGATCGGGTATCTACTATTTACAAAATAGAAGAGGATGAAGAGGAAGATTATGAGGGATAATATGCTGAAGCCGAAGTATCTAATGAGATGGATGAATACTGTAGACAATTCACAGAATTCCTGCAAGCTGAGTTACATAAAAAGTATGATTTAAGGTCTAGAAAGATATCTAGAGTGCAGGATAATGCAGTTGAACAACAAGGTTCCATTCCTCCTCCAATGGCGACTCCACAAAAAAAGGACCCTATGAAATAGGTCAGTAATGGGAAACAACCTACAAACTCACTAAAGAGAACAAATGTCCAGTAGGCAAAATCTCTCCAGGACAAATTAGTTGACACTAATATTTTGGAGAGATTTGTTCCTGTACCTGAACAAGCGGCAGATTATAGAAAGAGTGAAGAAGAACCTGAAAAAGTTGTTAAGAAAACTCATGCCTTCAGTTTGGCCAAAGAGTTGGAGAAGTTTAAAATTCAGGTACCTATTCTAGAATTGGCTAAAATACCATCTTACAAGAAAGCAATTTCAGAGTTTATTAACCTCACACAGGTGGAAGATATAAGTGACACGATGAACCTACAAGAAGAAAATCCAATGGTCACCTTTGGCCCTCATGTAGAAGAATTAGATCCTTCTGTTCCACCCTTCTATATTTCTTTGTTGCTTCATGATTTTACTCTACATAATTGCATGTTGGACTCGAGAGCGTCCCATAACTTCATGCCAGTGTTTGTTATGAAGGAGCTTAATGTAGAGATTACCAAACCTTATAGGGATCTATAATCATTGATTCCAAAAGGGTGAAATGTGTTGGGTTGATTAAATATGTAGCAGTTTCGTTGGCACAAATCCCAGCGAAGAGTATAGTCATGGATGTAGTGGTTTCTCACATCCTAGCCAGGTTTGGATTGCTCCTGTCAAGGTCTTGGGGAGCTAAGTTGGGAGGTGTACTAAAGTTATTTTTCACTCATGCTATCATTCCAATTTTTAATGGGGAAGAGAGGATATTGTACAAGGAAACAAGGTTTGTGAAGACCACCTCTAAGAAAGATGCATGAAATTCCCCCATTTATAGTCAAGAAACAGAAGATCTTTCTTATTTCATGTTGCATGAAGATGCATGATTTGCTGAAGACACAGGGAAACAACTCTCTTCAGCAGTTGTAAATAATGAGCTTCACTCAAAGAAGATTTGGAAGTGCTACTTTGATGGCGCCTACTCCAAGGAAGGAGCAAATACCAGTTTCTTGCAATATCACCATAAGGTAATCTCATGCCATTCTCTTCTAAATTAGAATTTGATTCGACAAAAAATGTGGCTGAATATGAGGCCTTAATCTCAAGCCTTCAAGTTGCTAAATATATGGGGGTTCAATGTATTTCAATTTATGGTGACTCTAAGTTGATAATAAGGAAGATCAAGAATCATTGTCAAACCAAGCATCCCAGATTAAGATCGTACAGGAATGAAGTTTGGGATCTGATAGAAAACTATTTTGAAGCCTTCAATCTTTAGTATATTCCAAGGGAGGAGAATAGATTGGCTGATTCTTTAGCAGTTGCAGCCAACACCTTCAAACCTCCCATAAATCCCTGACTAAGGTACAAAATTGAAGTTAGACATAGACCTTCTATCCCTGACAATGTGAAACATTGACAGATGTTTGATGATGATGAACAGATAAAACGGTTCCCGAAAATGATTGGAAACTTTGAAGATGCTGAGATAGACCAAGAGGAAGAACAAATAGATCAGAGAAAAAAAATAAGAAACCTCAAGAAGTCAATAGGTGAACAAAAGATTATCCAATTGAAAGATAATGTGCTCCCTAAAGGGTTGGTTCCCCTTGAAAGATTGTTCGATGCTAATGATGTTGACATTGATTCGAAGAAAACACATCAAGAAGAAGAGATGGAAGATTATAATTTGGGAACTCAGCAGGAGCGCAAAATAGTGAAATTGTTCAAAGGGGTTCCCAAAAACTACAAATAAAGATACATTGATCTTTTTAAGAAGTATATGGATGTGTTTGCCTGGTCGTATGAAGACCTGAAAACATATGACAAAAGCATTATTCAGCATAATATTCCATTGAAGGAAGGGCTCAAACCACACAGACAAAATCTCAGACAGATCAATCCCTTGTTGTTAGCTCCAATCGAAAAATAAGTGAAGAAACTGTCGCAGACGAAAATTATAGTCCCTCTCCAATATTCAGACTGGGTTTCCAATCTGATCCCTGTAAGAAAGAAGAATGGTGAGATAAGACTGTGTGTAGACTTTAGGAACTTGAACCAAGCATCTCTAAAAGATAATTATCCTTTGCCGAAAATGGATTATGTCTAACAAAAGGTGACAAGAGCTCACAGGTTGTCTATGGTCGACGGATTTTATGGGTATCATCAGGTAGCAGTGGAAAAATAAGATCAGAAGAAGACTGCTTTCACTACACCCTGGGGTACCTTCACATATTCAAGGATGCCATTTGGCCTTATAAACGCAAGTGCAACATTTCAAAGGGCCATGGACATAGACTTTGTTGGTGACAAGTTTGTAGTTATATATCTGGATGATGTAGCTGTTTTCGTGAGGTCAGATGATGAACACTTGGAGCATTTGCAATTTTTTTTTCAAAAGTGCAGAAAGTTTGGTCTGTCATTAAATCCCAAGAAATCTTTATTTTCCTTAGAAGAAGGTAAGTTATTGGGTCACATAGTTTCTAAACAAGGAGTAAATATTGACCCAACAAGGGTGGAAGCCATTCCGACTATTCCTTTACCCAAAAGCAAGAAGGATATCTAGATATTCCTGGGAAAAATAAACTTTCTGAGGAGGTTTGTGCGCAATTATGCTGAGATCATGAGAAGTATAACATATATGTTGAAGAAAAATGTAGAAGTGAAATGGGATAAGGAAGCAAGAGATGCACTTGCTAGAATAAAGGAAGCACTGTAGGAAGCTCCAGTTTTGATTAGTCTAGACTATCAAAAAGCCTTTCAGGTATTCTCATTTGCATCCCCCACTACTATTGTTGCTGTGTTGTTGCATAAAAATGAAGATAATAAGGAGCATCCAGTTGCATTTTTTAGTAAATTTCTCAGAGATGCTGAGCTCAAATACAATATTATGGAGAAACAAGTATATTCTTTGGTCAAAGCACTGAAAGCCTTCAGGACTTATGTGTTGCAGTCCCAAATAACTGCTTATGTTCCTAATTCTGCTGTGAAAGACGTGCTGGTCCAAAGCGATGTTGAAAGAAAAAGGGGGAAGTGGATAGCAAAAATCCAAGAGTATGATTTGGACATCAAACCCACCAAGCTGGTTAAGGGATAGGGTTTAGTGAAGTTGTTGATAGAGACAAATTTTCAAGCCTTGGGAATTAATCTGTTGGCACAAGTGGATGAAGTTGTTAATGAAGAAGGTAAAATCAAGTCCAAAACAGGTATTCAATAAAAAATTTTGTGCTATGATTGGTATAAGGACATTGTGCACTTCCTGTGTTTCTTTTCCTGTCCAACTTCTCTAAATAGAACAAGATATAGAGCTCTCAAGCTTAAGTCTCAGCCATATGTTATCATAGAAGAAAAGCTATACTAGAAAGATCCTGCTGGTATTTTTCTGTTATGTTTGACTGAAGGAGAATCTATTGAAGTCACCAAACAATATCATAAAAGTCTGTGTGGAGGACATTATAGCTGGAAGGTCACTGCCCATAAGATTCTCAAGTTAGGCTTCTGTTGGCCAACCTTATTTACAGATTGTTATAGACTAGTTAGAAGTTTTCAGAAGTGACAGTTGTTTGCTAAAAATAAAAAACTAGCTCCATTACCTCTCATCCTTGTATTTATTGAAGAGCCTTTCAGGCAATGGGGATTGGATTTTATTGGAGAAATCAATCCACCATCAAGTGGACAGTTCAAGTGGATTATGACTGCCACTAATTATTTTACAAAATGGGTTGAAGCAATACCCATGAAGAAGGAAAATGACCAAGTAGTGATGAAGTTTCTGGAGGAAAACATCTTCAACAGATTCAGGTGTCCAGTCATAATTGTGTCTGATAATGCTCAGGTATTCAACTCTGCTTGTTTCATTAATTTATGTCAAACATAGAATGTAATCTTATCACATTCCACAACATATCATCCTCAAGGGAACATATTGGCAGAGTCCTCAAACAAGACATTGGTCAAGATCTTGAAGAAGACAATCGTTGAAAATCAGAAGGATTGGGACATGAAGTTGAAGTTTTCCCTCTGGGAATTTCGAGTCACTACCAAGAGATCTACAGGAAAGTCCCCCTATGAACTGGTTTATGGAACTCAAGCATTGTTTCCTACTTAGCTGGCTAAACCAGTGGTTTCTTTCCTTCAAGAAGCTCAGGAAGAAACTAATGCTCTAGTAAGGAGATTGAACAAAATAATTGAATAAATTGAAAACATAAACAAAGTTAGGAATAACTTGATTACATATCAGGAAAAGATGAAGTCTATATTTGACAGAAAAGCAAAATAAGTTCTCTTTGAAGCAGAGATTTGGTACTAAGATGGGACACTAGACAAGAAGAAAAGGGGAAGCATGGTAAATTTGACCCTCTTTGGTATGGTCCATACAAGATCTCTAAGGCAAGGTCAAATAACACATTTATTTTGGAATATCTAGATGGAGAGACAATGCAGCTGCCTATGAACGGGAAATATTTGAAGAATTATTTCCGACATTAAAGGTCAACATTCCACCATTGTAAATACCAGATTTCTCATTGTTCATATGTCACCAAGCAATATTTGACTCCATGCTCAATGGATAAGGCACTAATATGCAATTCTTAGCAGTTCTGTGGGAAAAAGAACTATCCCCAAGTGGAGCCAGATGTTGTGGCTAATTTGCATTTACCTTTGAAATATTTTTCAAAACACCAAAAAAAGCATATATGATAGAAAATGTAAAGTTTTGTGTGTCATAGAAGAATTTTGATTTATATATTGGTACATTAACATTGCATGATGAGATGTGAAGGTGGGTTGAGTCAGGTTGATTTGCGTGCAGAATAGTTCAAGAGCCAGACTCATGGGTGCGTTCAGTTCATTGCACGCCGAACAGGGTTGAGTCGGGCTCATTCGCAAGCTCAGGAGGGACCAACACTGCAGGACACCATATAAGCTCAGGAGGGTTACACCGTGGAGAAAACAAATTAATTTCCCAAAGGGGGGGAAAGGGCGCATTTTCCTTAAACACTAAGAGAGTTGGAGGAGGCATAAAGGGAGAAACAGACGGTCGGGATCAAAGCGTAGAATGGGAGCAAAGAGATAGATGGCGGAGATCAAATCGCAAACCACCAATCACAAGTTTTAAAGAATAAGTGTAGAGGTAAATGTTAAAAGCGCCAAACTACGATATGCGATGCGGTGGGGCTAAATCTCAAACTTCCAATCACAAGTTTTAAAGAATAAGTGTAGAGGTAAATGTTAAAAATGCCGAAGTGCGATATGAAATGTGGTGGGGCCCAATTGAAAATCGCAAGTTTTAAAGAATAAGTGTGGAGGTAAATGTTAAATGCGCCGAAGTGCGATATCCGATGCAGTGGGGCCTGATCGCAAGTCGCAAGTCATGAACTTTAAAGGATAACTGTGGGAGATAATTGCTAAAGCCTCTGAAGTGCGATTTGCAAGTGGATGCAACAAGGTTTCAAAGGTGAATTACAAAGGTTTTCATATCCAGAAAATAAATCATTTTCGTGTGGTAAATCGTGTTAGAGGAAGAAAAGAGCATTATAACGTGAAATTGGTGAAATGACTTGGCAATGAATAAATAGGTAGAACGCGACAAAAAAACTCGGGTAAGTGACCCAATGCAGAACAAAGGAGAAGAGGTTGAGTCGGGTAACAGGTGATATGAGTGAAAGAGTTTGAAAGCACATGGGCATAGGTAGAGTCGGGCATAAAAGCGTATAGTGACATCGTTAGGAGCACGACAACTGGATCAAGTAGGGCGTGGAGTTGTTGTTACAGAGCTGTGCAGCCACTGCATCACGACCAGAAAGGCCACCTCGGCACTTTGGGAGGACACATCAGCAACATCAGATTCAACAAAATGAAGCATATTTCCAAGTTTGTTATAATTGCACGAGTAATATTAACAGTTTAGGAAGCTGAATAGTTCAATAAGTTCAACAATTACGAACTACTCTGATGTATTTAAGGAGATAGAAATAAAGAAAAAAGGTTTCGAGTTTTGGACCTCTGGATGACTGTTAGTTTATGACTAAATTCTCTTAGAAATTAATGAAAGAAGATCATGTTTCCTACACCTGTTGATGTTGATACGTCTTTCCTATTTCGTTCTGCGGCTATTCCTGTTTGAATGAAGTGAAGTAATGTAGCAGCCGGTCTCTTAATTACATTTGTGAGTAAGAGTTAAATAACCTTAATTTGTGCTCCTTCACCTCATCTCTTCTCTTTTTATAAACTCCTGATAGAACTTTAAAGTGATAGATTATGTGTTTACAACATATTATTTTAAGTTCTCTCCTCCATGAATTTCCTCTGAAACTTAAAAGTCATAGATTCTATGCTTTCAGCATATCATTTTGAGTTTCTCTTACAGTTCTTCTTTTCATTCCATTCAAATATCAATAGTTTATGGCATTGTGAAGGCTTTCATTATATCAGATTATTGAGGGTATTAAGTAACTGAATTCCAAGGGTGTTAAACAAAGACCATTTGATATGGTAATTATGACATACATTAATAAACTGTTTTAAGCAATGATTCCTTACCACAACCAAGGGATTGTTTCTTGAGATACAATAGGATGAACAAGTATCACAGATAGAGAGAATAAATAAGGTCGCATAGCTAGAGTTCCTACCTCTTAGTTTACTTATTGAACTTTGAAAATTATGAACCAACTACCATATTTGAATCAATATTTATCTCCATCAATAATTGTTCAATTTTTTTGAATCAAAGTAACTATTTTTCACTCTAAATTTCATGCAATAAAAATAATTACTCAGCAGGGATAGTAATAATAATAATGATAAGTCAATACACATGTAATTATTATCGTCAATGATAAGTAATCTCATTTTAAATTATAATAACAAAATTTAAAATGCTAAACTAATTGGGGTCAAAGGAAAAGACTACTGTGTAATGGCATGACTCTCGTAGGTATAATAACATGAAAAAATATAATGAAATAAAAATTCTTTACATATTTTAAAATGTATAGTTTAAACTCATTCAAATATTAAAATTAATTCAACAAATAACACTATGCGATCTCCGCTCAAAGACATTCATAATTAACCCATACTCAAAATCTGGCACCGCCATTGTCGACTACTAAAATCCAAGATTGTAAAAGAGAAATGGATTAATTCATAGCATGTACAGTAACAATGCCTATTCCTAAGCTTGAATTTTCCTTCTACATTTAGAGTATATTTGAAAAAATATCATTGTGCTCAATTATCATCATTTTTTGTTTAACATCAAGTAATGATAGTCTATAATCATAGTAGCATGTCAAGAAATGACATATCATGCATTTACATAACTGAAAATGTCTGAACTAATTATTCACTAGTAAGTTAATAGTTATTTACTTTTTGAGGGAATAGATATAGGATTATCGAAGATGACCCTCTTTCTTACAAAGTTATAGGTAGCAAATGTGTTTCTCCATGCCTCACTTATTTTGAGAATATTTTAACTAATCAAAAACCTCAATAAAATCCTTATATGACCTAGAAGTATGTCTTGACTACTGCTTTTGTTCCACTAAATTATAATGAAAGTGGAGATTGTTAACCATATAATACTTATATTTCACTCATTTTAGTGATAGTTTTTAATATGATTTGGAAAATATTTGAGACTTTTATCATAATTCTGATTTCATTATACTTCTTCAAAAAATAATATTTGTTATTATTATTTTAATATAATTATACTAATAAGCATTTTATTGTGGGAGTTTTAGTTTGTGACACTTGAGATTCGTTGTCCTCAACAACTGTCATGCAATCTCAAGAGTGTCACCACCAGTTGACTAATTCTCTCAAGCATGATCTGGGAAAATGTTTCGTGGAATTAAGCTGTTGCAGCAGGCGGGGGAAGGTGTCTCCTATGACAGAGGGGAAGGTCTCTGTGAACATTTTGGGCAATGCTATTGAGTCTCGGACCACAGAATTAATACAGATGGCGTTGAAGGAGAAACTCCTTTCATAAATATATAAAAGGATTTGTTTTTGATAGTTGAGCAGAGCCAGTGCAAAGCAGGCGGTAATGCAACTTCGAATCCATTTGATCTGCTCGGCGATGACGACAATGGCAATGTCTTGTAGCTCGTCTTTGTCCCTCAGGAGAAGCCAACGGTCAAAAAGGACGCTCAGCTTGCTCAAACGGCACCGGCCAAGCTGCCATCCAAACGCCTACCCCCGACCCAGGATGTGAAAGAGTTGAGAGATGGACTGGGCAAAGGAGGTCGAGGGGGGCGAGGAGAAGACCGCAATCAAGATATGGGCGCTGATTAGTATTGGAACAAACTTTTCTATAGGTAATGAGATGTTCAGAGGCATTACTTACTCTGGTGCAATGATATTTCTTTTCTGAAACCCTGTGAGGGTCTACTCTTTTCACAGGCTTTTCCTCCCATAGAGGCTTCTCCAAGTTCCACAGGTAACTCATAACGAAACTGTTGGAAATTTTAAAAATTCCAGAACTCTCCCTCTTTAACACAGAGAAATAAATTTCACTCTACAGAAAACAGAATTTCAACTTTATAACACAAATTTTATTTCATAAAAATTGTTTACAAGTTCTTCCTCAATCACAGAGGGATTTACAATTGCTGGATTGCTTCTAAGCACAGCTCCAAAACAAAAAAAACTCTGCTCTGTCTCACACAGAAAATTTAAACTAAACACACTGCTGTGTAATTCAGAATTTTACACTCTGCTGTGTAAAAACTTCACTATCTCTGTCTATTAAAAAAATAAACAACTCTCTGTCTATTTAAGAAAATAGCTCTCTGTTTTACAAAAAAAATATACTCTGCTGTGCATATTTTAATTCTGCACTGTCTCTCTTTTCAAATCAAAGCACTGCTGTGCGTACATTCTGTGTGTAAAAAAAATTACAATACATCTCTGTTCTATTTTTATAAGAAAAATATCTAACTTCAATTAATGTCATTCATTGACAAAATTGCCAAAATTATCACCGCTTGGAAAAATTCATAAATGCCATTAAAATTCTGTCAGCACCGCATAAAATTTTTTTATGACAAATTTGAATTTGGTGGCAGCGGTGAATTTTCTGCGGCAGTGGTGGAACAGTGGCACGTGGGTGGCTGGTGGGCGGAGCCACCTCTCCTGGTGGTTACGGGGGGTATGGTTCTACCCGTACCCATCAAATGGGTGAGCCCCTGCACTAAATTACAGCCACACATTTGTGGTCAACGCGCCCATGGCTGGTCAACTGCGGGGGGTACCATCGTGTTAACCATCGGGCTATTCAACCTCCCGTATTCCGTCGATTGCTGCCGACTTGCGTGCTATTTAAACCTGTGTTGATTGATGATGCTGCCGCCTCTGAACTCTGATCATCCTGCTGTGGATTCATGCGCGCGGTTGAAATTACGTTCCAACACTCCCCCTTAATTTCAACTGCTGGGTTTTCCTGCATACCCAAGCATTTCCTGAAATGTTCAAAGCTTTTCTGCGCAAGTGGCTTTGTGAGGATATCAACAAATTGATCCTCTGTTCTACAATGCTGTAAAACGATCTCACCATTGTTAACCAATTCATGTATGAAGTGAAACTTGGTGTCAATGTGTTTAGTCCTCTTATGAAAAACATAATTTTTAGACAATGCAATAGCTGAGATATTGTCACAAAAGATCACTGTCCCTTTTACCTGTTCTTGACATAAGCTTCTCAACATTTTCCGCATCCAAACTGCTTGACACGCTGCTGCTGTAGCTGCCACATATTCTGCCTCTACTGTAGATAATGCTACAATGGGTTGTTTCTTAGAAGCCCATGAAATAGCTCCTGAACCCATATGAAAAACATAACCGGAAGTGCTCTTCCGATCATCAACACTTCTAGCCCAATCACTGTCAGTGTATCCAACTAAATCTGAACATTCTGAAGTAGTATAAAAAATACCAAACCTTTTAGTACCTTTAACATACCTCAAAATTCTTTTTGCTGCTTGCCAATGTGTATCTTTTGGCTTTTCCATGAACCTGGAAATCAAACTAACAACATGCATTATGTCCGGCCTAGTTGCAGTCAAATACATAAGGCTGCCAACTATGATTTTGTATAGACTAGGATCAAAATCCTTGTTGTTGTCCTCTCTGCTGAGTTTTAATCCCATCACTGTGGGAGTGATTGCTGCTTTGCTTTCCTGCATGTTAAATCTTTCAAGAACTTTATTAACATACTTTTCCTGTGAGATAAAAATCCCATTTTTATCTTGCTCTACTTATATTCCTAAGAAGTATCTTAACAAACCCATATCAGTCATTTCAAATTCTTCCTTCATGACTGTTTTGAAATGTTCAATAAGGCAATCATCATTACCTGTAAAAATAACATCATCAACATACAAGAATACAATCAAGATTTTACCGTCTTTTTCTTTGATGTAGAGGGTGGGTTCTCCCTCACACTTTTCAAAACCATTTTCCAGTAGATAAGAGTCTATCGTACTGTACCACGCTCTTGGCGCTTGCTTCAGCCCATAAAGAGCTTTCTTCAACTTGCATACTTTGTGCTCTTGGCCTTTCTTTTCATAGCCAAGAGGTTGATCAATGTAAACCTCTTCCATTAACACTCCATTCCTAATACTTCACGTCCATTTGGTAACTTTCCTTGTTTTAGGCCGCTATGGACAACATCGCTCTCACGGTTTCCATTCTCTCGCAACCGTGCGAATTTTCTCATAATCTATGCCATGCTTCGTTTATAGTTTCGACAACAAGCTCCGCCTCGTGTCTTCTATCTTTCCTTCAAGATACTCTTGGGAATGGCAGACCCATTTAACACCAATGACATCTTTACCTTTTGGGAGTTCAACCAAATCCCAAGTTTTGTTCCTCTCTATGGCATTTATTTCCTTATCCATAGCTTCTATCCATTTCTCATCCTTGATGGCTTCTTCGAAATGAACAGGATCATCAACATGACAATATAAAGCAAACAAAGAATTGATACCTTCATTAGCTATATCTTGTTCATAAATTTCTCTCAAACTTTTGAATTTCTTACCTCTTTCAGTAGGTGTACAAATGCTTGAAGAAGCACTTGAATTTCCTCCTTGTGGTGTGCTTGGAGAAGCACTTTCATTTCTCCTCAACGGTGTGCTTTGCTGCTCTCTTGTTGGTGTTGCTGTTTGGGGATGTATTTCAGCCACCTCATCATCATTTTCATCATGAGATAAACAGTGTTTAACATTCACTGTTTTCTCTATGCTTCCATCCCAAGCTTCCTCTTCAATGAACTGAACATCTCTGCTCACAATAAACTTCTTGGTGGATGGGTTATATAACCTGTATGCCTTGGATTCCTCACTGTATCCAATGAAAATACATTTCTCCCCCTTTCTGTCCAACTTCTTCCTTAGCTGATCCGGAATGTGTGCATAAGCCACACATCCAAAAACCTTCATGTGTGTGACACTTTGCTTTGCGCCACTCCATGCCTCTTCTGCACTTTGTTCATAATCGCTTTTGTAGGGCACATTCTAAGATGTACACCGTACAAATGCACTCTTCAGCCCATTAATCATTAGGCAAATGTCATTTTTAACATACTCCTCAGCCATGTCCATAATGGTCTGGTTCTTCCTTTCGCCACTCCATTTTGTCAGCAGAGACATTTCAGTTGGGGAACCTGCTTTTTGAATCAATTTCCATTTTCTACAAAACGTAGAAAATCTCTAGATATATACTCTCCTCACCTCCTCTTATCGCCCCAGACTTTGATATGCAGCCCACTTTGTTTCTCAACAAGTGCTTTGAAATTGCAAAAAATTTCAAACACTTCACTTTTGTTTTTCAAAAAGTAAACCCAAGTTTTTATTGTAAAATCATCTATAAATGTTAAGATATAGTGGTTGTTAGCAAGTGATGGAGTTTGCATCAGTCCACATACATCTGAGTGGGAAAATTCTTAAGGGTGCTTTGCCTTATGCTTTTCTCCCGAAGGAAAACTTTCTCCGTGAGCCTCAAGAATGCAACTCCCACAAAGGTCGTCCTGCTTCTCTATCAATGGTAAACCACTTACTCATTCCTTTTCTGCTCAACAAATATTACACCAAAGTTGAGATGACCTGAATCTCAAGTGCCATAACCAATTATCATCCTTGGTTCGCTTTGGTACAAGGTCTCCAAAACTACTGCATTCTTCTTCACCATTCTTCACAAGTTCCGCCTCTCATTCCGAGGGAACATCCCTGCTCCTTGTCATCTTTACTCAAATAATACATTGATCAATGGGTGGTTTATCCATGATGGTACAAACATCATTATCAAAGAAAACATTATACCCCTTATGGACAAGCTGTCCAACACTTAAGAGGTTACACTTCATTCCTGGAACATAATAAACATCTGCTTGGTTTTCTTTGCACCTAATCTTGTTAAAACATTTACATCTCCTTTTCCCATAACAGAAATTTTGCTATCAGTTCCTAGTGTGACTTGTGACTGCACACTCTCATCTAACATGGAAAACATTGCTAAGTTTCCTGTCATATGGTTACTGCAACCGGAGTCTAGAAACCATAAATCCTCATTCTTTTCTTCAGCCATATTACAAGCTAAAAACAAATTGTTTTGGCTGTTATTTTCCTTAGTGAAATTTGCACTAGTTCCACTTCATCTTGCTTCTTCTTTCTACATTCATTAGCATAATGACCATATTTCTTACAATTGTAACATCGACATTGGATTATCACAACCTTTGTCCTGATCATTCTCGTTGTCCACTTTACGCGCCGTCCTTGGCTTTGATGTCATTTGGATTGTCACTTTCCTTGAAGTGAATAATGGACTGCCTCTTCCTCTGTTCTGGCTTCTGCCTCTTCCTCTTCCTCTGCCTTGCCCTCTTCCTCTTCCGAAAGACATCTGGGTCTTAAAAGCATGTTCAAGAGATGAGTTTTCACTCCTACTCAATCTCTGTTCATGGGTCATCAATGATGCATGTAGCTCATCCACTGAAAACTTTGTGAGATCCTTAGTCTCCTCTATGGTGGTGACAATCACATCGAATCTTAAGGGTAGACTCCTCAAGAGTTTTTCCACAATCCTCTTGTCTTCAAGATTTTCTCCATGTGATCTAATTTGTGTAACCATTCCAATCACATAAGTGAAGAATGAGTCAATAGTGTCTGACTCTTTCATACAGAGAGTCTCAAAGTCTCTCCTCAGCAATTGAAGCTTTGTTGTCTTCACTTTCTCCATGCCCTGATAAGTTGTCTTGAGAGTTTCCCATGCTTCACTGGATTTCTTGGCCGCTGCTATCCTCGGAAACGCACTCTCATGCACTGCTTGATACAAGAAGAAAAGAGCCTTGGCATCTTTCTTCTTATTGTTCTTCAGTGACTCCCTTTCTGCCTGAGTTAAAACATAAAACTCTGCTTCATTTGCTGGCTCTTCAAAGCCATCCTCAACTAATTCCCATAACTCTTGTGAGGTAAATAAAGCTCTCATAGTTATTGACCAGTAGTCATAATTTTTCTCATTGAATTGTGGGAGATGGATATTTCCCAAACTCATACCTGTGCTGGCTCCATCCATTCTGCACTCTTAACTATGAGTCAAAACACTTGACTGTGTGTTTAAATTTACTAACTGTACTGCAACAGTAACACAGAACTGTATAGAGAAATACCTTTGAATTCTTCTTATCTGAACCTTCACTCTGCTGGAGAGGCTTATGCAATAACGAACTCCTTTCCTTCAGCTTATTTGACCTTCAAATAGCCTGGACTGCTCCGATACCATGTTGGAAATTTTAAAAATTCCAGAACTCTCCCTCTTTAACATAGAGAAATAAATTTCACTCTACAGAAAACAGAATTTCAACTTTATAACACAAATTTTATTTCATAAAAATTGTTTACAAGTTCTTCCTCAATCACAGAGGGATTTACAATTGCTGGACTGCTTCTAAGCACAGCTCCAAAACAAAAAAAACTCTGCTCTGTCTCACACAGAAAATTTAAACTAAACACACTGCTGTGTAATTCAGACTTTTACACTCTGCTGTGTAAAAACTTCACTATCTCTGTCTATTAAAAAAATAAACAACTCTCTATCTATTTAAGAAAATAGCTCTCTGTTTTACAAAAAAAATATACTCTGTTGTGCATATTTTAATTCTGCACTGTCTCTCTTTTCAAATCAAAGCACGGCTGTGCGTACATTCTGTGTGTAAAAAAAAATTACAATACATCTCTGTTCTATATTTATAAGAAAAATATCTAACTTCAATTAATGTCATTCATTGACAAAATTGCCAAAATTATCACCGCTTGGAAAAATTCATAAATGCCATTAAAATTCTGTCAGCACCGCATAAAAAAAAATTACGACAAATTTGAATTTGGTGGCAGCGGTGAATTTTCTGCGGCAGTGGTGGAACGGTGGCGCGTGGGTGGCTGGTGGGCGGAGCCACCTCTCCTGGTGGTTACGGGGGGTATGGTTCTACCCGTACCCATCAAATGGGTGAGCCCCCGCACTAAATTACAGCGACACATTTGTGGTCAACGCGCCCATGGCTGGTCAACTGCGGGGGGTACCATCGTGTTCACCATCGGGCTATTCAACCTCCCGTATTCCGTCGATTGCTGCCGACTTGCGTGCTGTTTAAACCTGTGTTGATTGACGATGTTGCCGCCTCTGAACTCTGATCACCGTGCTGTGGATTCATGCGCGCTGTTGAAATTACGTTCCAACAGAAACTACATTTTATACCCAATGTTCAGTTTATTTACCGACTTAATAAGTGGTATTGCGCTAGCTTAATGTGCTTGTTTGTTGTAATTTGTTATATGTACCAAGGAAAACCCTTGCCCCATCGTTTGGTTTATTTGTTTTCTCACCTCTCAGGAAGGTTTGACACTGGTTCCATTTCTAGGCATTTACGACGGTTCGCTCAATTCTTTGATAGCGTTACACCTTTTTTATTGGTTTGTCCTAGTTCTGACGGGTTATCATGGTCCCTGTGGCTGAGTAGTTTTTGTTGTTTTGCTTCAGGGTTGGATACCTTCCATTCCTGTAGGGAGAAACCCGAGATCCTATTCCAGTTTCCCAGCATGGTGGGGAATTTGGTCATTATAGAGTAATTTATTTATATGGAACCCTATAAACTATCGAGAGTTTCCATATTGGGAACTTCCGGGACTTGTCGAGGCTATTACAGTCAAGCCCATGTACATTTTTCCTTTAAAAGTGTGAAATGAGAAGATTATTGTATGGTTTTCTCTCTTAAATCTTGGCTTGAATTTCAATGGTTATACTATCTGGTTATTTATAATATTTGAAAGTCGTCCCGCTTATTTTAGTTGGAACGATGATAATTTCTGGATTATTTTTCTTGGATTGTATAAATGAAAATTTACTTTTACCTGCTGGGTTGGAAAATTTAATTTATTGTATGCATTCTAGTATTTACTTCTTGTTTCTATATCATAATTTCGTTACTACATTTCTTGATTTTACTTGAGTTAATTCTTGAATCTAATTTCAGATTAGCTTGCCATGTGATTTTGTACTTTTTCCTTATATTAGCTTGCTGCTAGTCATTTACTTTATTGAATTGCTAGTCTAATTAATTTGTGTGGAAATTTAATATTATCACACAATTTTCTTTTGCTTATGCAAGGAGACTGTAAACTTCGCAACTATTTTCTTGGCTACGATCATTATTTTAAATTCACACATGCCCCAAGATATCCCATGGTATTCATCGTTATAGGTTTTCATTTAGTTCCACTGAAAACCCCAATATTTCTATCAGTCGAATCTTCAACTTTAGTTCTTGGTTTCCAGTTATGTAACCGGACTGTCCGACCAGGTTTTATTTTTTCCCAAGTTGGACTAATAAATCGTTATAGGTTTTACTTCTTCTCTCCCTGGTATAATGGTTCACAGTTTTTATAATAAAAACGTGCACTAATTTAAGCTATTACTATTCT
This sequence comes from Pinus albicaulis, assembly GCA_034641835.2. Classification (NCBI taxonomy): domain Eukaryota; kingdom Viridiplantae; phylum Streptophyta; class Pinopsida; order Pinales; family Pinaceae; genus Pinus; species Pinus albicaulis. Next base: position 1,823,605,497 of record CM076580.1, read on the forward strand.
TCGGGTGGCAAAGGTCGGGGTCGGGGTCGTGGTCATGGTGACCGTGGAGGTTGTTTTACAGGTGGTTATGATAGTGGTAATGTTGGCCAATCTACGCCCGAGATTGAGGATCCTGGTCAGTTCCCCAGTTTAGCAAGGAAATGAGCATTTTATAATTTTAGTTTAAGTAGTGCCCTCAGTCTCGCAGAGTTGGTTGCATTAAGGAGTTTAGATAATTTAAGGGTTGCCTTCAATATTTTTACATTGTAGGAGGAGCGAGACTGTTGAAAACTAAGAAATCTCTTAACTTGTCCACATTGGGATTTGTTAGCACCGTTCCGGCTCAACTTTCCTTCCTCCTAAATCTTAGGACATTGAACACCTTCATCTTCACATAATCAATCTATCAGTAACGTTCGACTCATGGGGATCAGATTGCAGAAACAAATTCTTGTTTTGGGGTAGTTTTTACAGTGATTATTGAATATTTATATACAGAGTGGGAGGTCTGAAGAAGTAGAGGTCTGTTTAAATAGATATGAGGCCAATGGAGTCGAAAATGGATTAATATGAGATCTTGGAGTAAATTGGTAGAGGATCATTCTGTGCTGTTATTTTAGTTTATCTTAGTTATTCACAAGGAATAACTTTTAGGCTTTTTTTTTAATTGATAAATTTGTTATAAATAAAATGTTAGTTAAGTTTTTTGGATTCCAAAGTGTATTGAGTCCTTATTAACTTCAAATTTTAAAGATCTTCTAATGTATGGAATATTGTGTGGTATTTCAGGGTGCTATCTCTACATTGTAACATCATATTGTGAAAGGAGTGCCCGTATAATTCACACACACACATATAACATAAAATAAATAAATAAATAAAAAACTATTGTTTTATTTATGTACATTTTAAGTGTATTTAAATTGTTGAATAATTCATTGACAATGTTGTAATCAACACTGTAGGAAATTCACAATTCTAAATTGATTAGCTGATTAAGAAAGCTAATGCATCTACACTCACCATTCATCTATACTTTTATCTTCTATCACCATATCTTTTCACTCTTTAGTGCAAATGCTAATAATATAATAATATAATAATATAATATAATATTTTTAACTTTTAAAATAAAGGTTAGTTTTTCTTATACTATGATATAAGTATATTATATATATATATGTTTTCTTTAAAGAGTATATTGACTATTGAGGATATTCACACTGTGTATTTATATTCCAATGCATGTGTGATATTCATCACCTTCTCAACACAGTTATTCTTTACAATGTGTTGTTATCCTTTTTGCAGTGCCAACATTATCATTTTTGTAGTGCGACAATGACAAATGCATTATCCTCCCTTTTAACGTTGATGTGTTTGTCCTTTGCAAAAGATTTTAATAATATTTGTTTACAAGTTAAAGATTACAAAGTGCACGGCACTACAAACAACACTGCAAATGGTACAAGTGGATATGTGAATGGAGGCGGAGAATGATTACTCAATAAGACTGGAGGTTAGTTAACCAATAACCAATTAAATAAAAATTAGAATTAAAATAATCAAAAAATAAATTAATTTCTTTATAATGTTAACCTTACAATGTATAAGGTTTCAATGTTCAATTTTTAGTCAAAGGTTAAATTAATCAATGGTCAACGGTATATCGCATACAAAGTGGCGGCACTGATGATAAAGAAGCTCTATAACTTTGTTGCTGGAAACAACGTATCAGAAAAATATTCTATTTTTTGACCATTTTTTTTTTCAAATCTTTTACCTTAGATAAGGTTTTATTTTTTATTTTTTTTCCTTTGGCAGGAACGCAGAGAGAGAATTTGGCAGGAACGCCAGAGAATTGGACGAAATTAGCTTTTTCGAATGCTAATAACGTAGACATTCATAAAACGTTGCTGCTGGAAAAAAAATGAAGGCATTTCCATTTCATCAACCTGTTCATGACAAATCTACTGAAATTTTCATCAACCTGTAAATCAAAAATCTATTATAAGTGTAGGGATATGTATAAATTCATTTTTAATTTCTTTTAAAAAATAAAATAGGGATAAACATTAATATCAGAGCCCATACGGGCCTGAATAAAAGAGAGTATATTTTTTGGTTTAGTTGTTTGTTTTAGTTTGTTCATTAGAATTGAATGTGGTAAAAACTAGTTGTTTTTTGCAACATGTGGTGCAATTGCTAGTTTATAAATTAAATAGATTTTTTCACAAAAAAAACTAGCAAAAATATAATTTTTTTATCGTTTAAAATGTTTTTTTAATGTTCAACACCCTGAACTTTAAACAACTTAAACTCGATTGTTTTTAAAATCTCTACTGGATTTTGGTTAAAATTAACCAGACAAATTATGATGAAAAATGTCATTTTATCTATAAATTAAACTACACCTTTAATTTCAATCAAGTAAATGCAATAAAAAATACCATTTTGTTTATAAATTAAAATAAGTCTTTAATTTCAACCACCCTAAAAATGAGTTAAATAAAAGGGGAGGAAATTACTCGCAAGTATTAATGATTAATATCGGCTTGTGATTTTTTCTCACTAACTAGAAACTGTTTGGCCTGGTCAAATTTTTTTTTAAAGTTTCTCCATCAGACGCGCAACATCGAAAATAAAATAAGACAGGAAATTAAAATTTTACTTTCTCGTAAGGAGATTTACTATTTTGTCCCAACGATCCCTTCAATGGATGAGCACTTACTCTCTCCCCAAACTCGTTGGCTAAGCTTTATCCATGTTTCTTACGTTTGAGCGTTAATTGGAAAATATAAACAAAGATTTGTTTACAGTGATTTACCTGAGTTATGACACAAACAAAATGCCTTCGAATTTACCTGAGTTATGAAACAAACAAAATGGCATCGAATTTACCAAGTTGCAGGTTGTGCTTTGGGGTCAGTTTAATGCTAATTGGTTGGTTTTGTTTTTGTTTTTTGTTTTTTTTTTTTCTTTCAATGTGAAAAAACGCTGGTTTAAAACACCAGTGTCGTTACAAAACACCATGAAAAGACATGGCAAGCTCAACCCGGATCAGGGTTTTCGATCTAGTAACTCTACTTTAAAAAAAAAAAATAAGTGCATGGCATGCCTTCCTACTTTACCCACAATCTTCACTCTTGTGTACTAAAAAAATGTATTCCAGTTTTTTTCCCAATAATTTTAAATCTGGGCGAGCTCTATAGTCATTGCAGAAGCTTTTAAATCTCTGTTTAAATTTGAACCCAGAATTCGATATCCCTTGCCTCAAGCTTTACTTTTTAAACAATGGTTATAAGACCATTGGAATACTCCACTTCATGAGAATTTGAATTACGATTAAATTCCCAGCCAAGTGTTGGGCTCTAAGTCTTCGGTCCCCACCTCACATCAGTTCATAATATATAATTATATATTACATCCTCACCTTAAAGTAAATCTGTAGGCGTATATTCACCACAGCCTAATCATTTCGATTAATGTTGAATGTGGAACCATTTAAGCACTAATATATATAATGGTTAGCCCATAGTGGTTATAACATTCAACGTTTTCAAAATCTCATGAATAATTTATATCAACTCGGAGACCGAAACCCAAAATTAACATGTATTAAAGCTATTGGACTTTATATTAAGACCCAGCAAACGTTAAGATTCGTTTGGGTCCCACAACAACCATAACTCTCCTTTGGGTTAACCACCTCGCAGCTTGGTGATGCGACCACCGTTCGATCTTTTGATCGACGCATCCAACGGAAATCGCGTTTTTTTTTTCCGCAGAACTTTAACCCTAAAAAAAAATGCGAAATTCATGGTTTTTGAATACCACCACCACCTTACGTGTCACGCAGAGACCCTTATCGCGTTTTTTTTCAACAAACAACTTACCATTTTTAAATTATGTGAGACCGCCTGTTTTGTGGTTTGAAACCACCATTACTGTTCAACGCCAATTGACTTGTGGTTCCGTTTTATACATGGTTCCATCGTTGTTGTTAATGCTTCCACTCCGCCTTTGTTGTTTCGGACGGATCCTTCCATTCACGGCTTCGTTGCTATTCTCATTCACCTTCTTGACGTTGTTCCTTTGTGCTACCTCTTCAACCGTCTTTCTCTGCGTTAGGCTTCGATCTCAATCGATATTAGGTTAACCAACAACGGTTCAATACAAGATCAACATGATCAAGAGTCTGATGCATACATCACTGTATTGCCCATTCACAAGAACAAAATGCAATTTCTTTATGAAGTTCTTCACACACAATACACAGGCAATTATCACCAGAACATAATTCAAATGCTTCTCTGCTGTACATAAATCAATAAAAGATGAATCGATTCTATCGATTCCCACAAAGGAACCAGTCCAATTCTTATAGACTTGTAAGCCGACTTTGAATTATTCTAAATAAACAGAGACTATGCTTCAATAAACATAATAAAATCTTCAACCCCTCTTGACTTTTCAATACAGGGATCAATTAAATCAATTTCTCAACATCATATGCAAATCAAACAATCACGAAGGTGGAACCCTCCTTTTAATACTCCTATGAATCAATTCATTTCGAAATGCCTCTAACCAATTTATGCTTCGATGCATACAATTCACACCTTCCTGTGATTAATTCACAGAGTTCACACAATTTTCACCAGTACACTATACTTAGAAATGGGGTATAAACTTAGAAATTAAACCTCCGTACTAAAACAATATTTACATGGAAAAGTTTCCCTTGAGGCCTGATTTTCAATTCGATGGCCTTCTATCATCCTACTCTGCCTCTCGAATCTTCTCTATCTCCTCTTTGAACCACCATCCTACTCTCCAGTCCTATCTATTTAATGCCTTTTTGGATTACACTTATACATGAAAATAATGAATCGCTTCAGCTCCCCTAACAGCTCAACAAAACTATTAAAATTACAGATTTTCTAAATCTAGACAAAATCCCTAGATTATCTGAAACTGACTCTAATTCACTCCTAAATCTGAACTGTCTCTTCACATTCCGACTAGCCAAATTCCCTTGTTCTCCAATCATTCGAGAATGGTTACATTTTCACTCAATATTTAATTAGGAATAATTAAAATTCTCACAATTTATTACATAGAGTCTAACTCACTTAAAAACTTAAAAACCCCTAAGTTTAATAAAAACGCATGAAATTTCTTTTTGCCTAATGCCCCCGCATCACCTAGTCAACCAATTTTTACAGAACTCTAGAACAGAACCTGATAGAGTAAAAAGCATTTAACCCTTTTAACAGAAAGCATAAAAAACAGAACCTGCTCGAAGCCACTCAGACACGCTTGTCGGAGACAAGATCACCATAACATCCTTCCAAAAAAACAGTGGAAAACTCTGGAAACAGTCTAGAACGAGACTAACAGAAACAATAGCAGAGCAGCTTCCCAAACGATTGAAACATACAAGAGAAACTAAGAAACTAATTAGTTTTTTACTACACAAATGATAATGATAATGGAGAATGTCACTAATACGTTACTATGTTACTAGATAATAATTATTATTATTATCTAATTTTAAGGTTACAATCAAGTTAGACACCATATTAGTATATGATCTCTTGTTGAACAAGCATACATACCTATCCTTCTAGTTTTGATGTTTTGAATCGATAACTTCTTAGTAGAAAACATATACTCTTAACCAATAAATTTTACCTCTTCGACTCATTAACACTATATTTCAATATTTCCAATTCAAACATTTACAAAGAGAAGATTCATTTACCATTACATTGATTCACATTTGGATTTAGTTTAGTTTTTGCTATTTTATTTTAGTTTTAGTTTTATTTTAAGTTATTTTATTATTATATTTTAGTTTTAATTTTCTTATTTTTTGTTTTGATTTCTTTTAATTGTACCTTTATTGTAATAATATTTTATTAGTTTATTTAGACAGCTCACTAGTTCAGATTTTAGATTTAAGGCTTAACATTATTTTTATGTTTTGTTTTAATTTAAATATATTTTGATTTAATTTAGTTAATTTATTTTTAGATTTAATTTAATTTAATTATATATATATATATATATATATATATAGTTTTGTATTTTAGATTTATTATTACATTTTAGTTTTTTTTCAAAGAGAAAAAATTCGTAACTTTTCATTAAGATAGGTTACATGTTACATAAAGCTGGAAGTGCTGCTGATCAGTCCGAAGACTGTTGCTATCTGTCACTTGCCTTCAAGCAGGCAGTAAAAACAGTCCCAAAGTGCTGTGACATATTTTCAGAAAAATTCCAAAATTCACATAGTAAGCTCGGTGCTTAAGTTACTATCTAAAACAAAAAACCATATAAAAGTAAATACATGCCGATAAGTAAATATTCAGGGAGTTACACACAAAATGCTCCCCACAAAAACTGTACAGCAAGCCAGCCATCTATGCAGGTGCCTCCTCTATAAAAGGCCGATGAAAATATCTGTAAACCTGTCCACCAGAGTGCTCAGTGAAGTGCCAGGTGCCCCAGATCAGCTCCGATGCTTCTTTGGATAATTTGTCAGCCACTTTGTTCTGAGCCCTGTAAATATGAGTCACTGAGATAGCGTCAAATAGGACTTTGAGATGATGAACCTCACGCAGCAGTGCAGACAGTGTGTGCGAGTGACATAGTGCAAGATTGTTAAACCAATTGATAACAAGCTGAGAGTCACCAAAAAACTGGATGGAGTTGCAATGAAATTCCTGGGCAAATGTCAGAAGAAGTCTAAGGCATTGCAGTTCAACATAATTGTTTGAGCCGGGTCCCAATCCCATTCTGATATGGTAGTGGTGATGATCATTTAAATAGAGTATTGCGCCTCCACCACAGCCAGTTGCATTGGATGCACCATCGAAATAGGCCCATGCCCGACTGTGATCAATTATTTCAGGTGTTCCGAGAGGAGTCTTGCTGAGATTACTGTCCACGGGCAAGAGATTGAAAGTAGCTATTGAGGCAGCGCAAATGCAGTCATAGTCAATAGGTATATCCCTGAAGATCTGTTTGTTTCGACCGATCCAAATCTCCCAAGCCAGAATCAGTGGGAGATTTCTCATTCTCGGGCTGTTACCAAAGTGCTGCCACCAATTCGTCTAGGCTTCAATAAGAGTGCCCCCCTGCCAATTATGAATACAACCCAGGCCGGTGGTGACCCGTGACCATATTACATTGATGCAGGTGCACAGAAGAAATAGATGGGTCGTGTCCTCACAGCTTGCAAGGCAGTAGCAGCATTGCGATGCGCCCTGGTATGCCCGTTTGTGGAGAAAATCCATAGTGGGTATACAGTGATTAAGAATGCACCATAAAAGGGTTCTGTGTTTATGCGGGGCCTTTAGTTTCCACAAAATACGCCACCACCAGGCTTTGATAGGGGGTTCCTTGGTCCGAATTAGGGCGAGGTATCCAAGTTTAGGAACATAGTGACCATGCGGAGAAACCGCCCATATTAATCTGTCAGCCTGCTCAGTGATCCGAATGTTTGTAGCATTAAGAGCCCAAATGTATTTCTGCCAAATTCGGGAACCAGCCTATGGGATCTCGAGGTCATCAGCATTTAACCAGGCTTGGCCCCGCCAAGAGGAATGTGCCAAGTCCGCTATCTGTGCTAGATAGAAAATGTTCGTGTGGGCGAGGTGTTCGGTGATAAAAACAGGTAATTTGTAATACTCTCCACTGCCAGACCAAGAATCCATACCTATGCGGACCATAGCACCCGAGCCAATCTTCCATGATAATCCAAGCTATATGATGTGAGCCGCCTTGTTGATTGCCTTCCAAATAATAGATGCACCAGGTGCCTGTCCAGTGCTGCCTCTGATCCATTTGAGGGGGTTTCGAGGTGAGATATATTTAGCCACAATAACATCTTTCCAGAGGCTCTGACCCGTGATTAGGTGCCAACACATTTTTGCAGCCAGAGCCTTCTAAAAAAGATGCAAATCTTTTAACCCCCAACCCCCCCATTTTTAGGGATGTTGATGCGGTCCCAGGCAGTCCAAGCGAATGAGGAGGCCTTCCCCTGGTTGCGCCAGAGAAATTGTCTGCAAATCCTTTTGATTTTGTTGGTAATGCCAATAGGTATCCAAGCCAGGGTCATCCAATAGACCGGAATAGCTTACAGCACAGATTTGATGAGGATCAGTCGGCCAACCCGAGATAACCATCTGTTATACCAGACATTAATTCTGCGTTCAATTTTGGCAATGATCCAGTTCGAGTCTTTAATCTTGTAGTCATTTGGTTTGATATGATACCCCAGATATTTGAGCCCATCCTTAATATCAGTGCAGACAAAGTCAAATAGGTTCAGTGAGGTGCCTTGTTCCAATCCCGAGCAGCCAGTCATGATAATAGTGGATTTGGTGCTATTAGGTGCCATACCTGTGGCCCTGCAAAAGCACTTCAGGAGCAGATCAAAGTGGACAGAGTCTTGTCTAGTACCATTAAGGAAAATGAGTACATCGTCCAAAAATAAAAGATGGGTGAGATGAAGAATATCATTGATCCGGAGTCCTTGTAGTTCTCCCCTGTCTTTTGCATTCTTAATGAGAACCGAGAGTCCCTCCATCACCAAGACAAATAATAATGGAGAGAGAGGACATCCCTGTCGAAGTCCCGCCCCCCCCCCTCGCATGAAAGAAATCAGATGTGGTGCCATTGATCAAAGTGCTGAAGGTGGCATATCTGATACAACCCATAATCCAGTTTATAAACAAATGAGGGAAGCCAGAGTGGATTAATATGATATGAAGGTAACTCCAGTTGACCTGATCAAATGCCTTAGTAAGATCGATTTTGAGAATGGTGGATTTCTGGCGCAGGGTCTTAATGGAGTGAAGGGCTTCCTGGGCGGTACCAATAGCTTCATGAATTTTTTTACATTTTAGTTTTAATATAGAGAATACTCTAATTTTAATTTGAAACGGTTTTTATTTTAGATTTTTTTAAATTTTATTTTAGATTTAATTTATATTTGATGTAATTTATTTTGGGATGGTAGGTAGATTATGGAGGATTTGGAGCATGAAATTAGGGGACTAAAAACAAACTCCAAAGACTTATAAAAGGAACAAGAGTACATATGAGGTGGGGGTTCTAGATCTCAAATTTTGGGAGAACTTCTATGTAAAGAGGGGTTTTTTGCACTATTGTAAAGTGTAGAAATTTTGTAGAGAATTAGCTAGTTTGGACTAGATATAAATAAATGTATTACAGCTTCAAAAAATTTCATGCTATCATGAAATTTTTTGAGAAATTATATGCTCAATAAGCTTTGATTAATTATATCTACAATTTTTGTACACTTTTGTCAAAATTATGGACTGATTTTTAGCTTCAAGCAAATAAATAACAAATTTGTCCTTGTTTTAATCATGATTGTTTTATGAGAACTATTTTCTTAAGGCAATCATATTATTGAATTCGAATTCATTTTATTTGAATTTAGGTGTATGTGCATTAGATATCAGATGACTATTCATCAGATAGTTGAATGCATATACTTGGTTGAACTAGTAATAAATCCTGGAATTATTTCCTTGGCTTATTGACTTTATTTTGATTCTAAATTCAAAGTTGGTTCAAATCTCCTTTTTGTAGAAATTATGGTGTAGATTTGAAACTGCTCATGAAGTTTTAATCAAAACCACAAGACACAAACATACACCATTACTCTGCAAACATTATTTCGCAATTTAGAACACAAATTTCAAACATGCACGAAGAAATAATACACATGCAACAAATATTTTAATATGGGGAAATAAATCTGCTAAAAATCCCAATGCCAATTGTATTAATCAAATGAATAGAGATGCATTACAGTTGTTTTTCTCAACTAAGCTCACCTTGCAATAGCACAACTTATCTCTCTGCTCATTGATGGCCTCTGGCCCATACTTAGTCAATTTCAGCCTTGGCTTGAGCTCTTATTTTCTTGTGTAGCTCCTTGAGGAATTAGGCCCATATTATTTAGAAAATTACTCAAATTCAATTGCGCAATTCCATAGGTTGATCATTTGAGTGCATGCATTAGAGGAAATTTCAGCCTAAAGTGGCCTCCTAAGGAAAAATCATAAAATAATAGAAAATAATAAAATAAGAGTTATGAATTTTGGAGGGAAATGAATAAAACTACTTTTTAATTGTATTTTTGGCTTATCTCCTTATAAGTTTACTCAAATTTCAAGTGTAGACACTCGTTGGATGTGAAATTAAATTTCGCATCCAACGAGTACCCATTATGCATACTTTTCAAAATACCCACATTGATAAAAATTGCAGATACATTAAAAAAACGTGTTGAACACACTTTTTTAATGTATCTGCAATTTTTATAGATGTGGGTCTTTTCAAAATTATGTATAATGGGTACTCGTTGGATGCGAATTTTAATTTTGCATCCAACGAGTGTCTAGAGTTAAAATTTGAGTAAACATGTAAAGAGATAAGCAAAAAATACACTTAAAAAAAGTAGTTTTCCTTCTTTTCCCTCCAAAATATTTACATGTATCTCTTTTTAAATTTAAATGATTTTTATTGGCTTACATATTGTGACATGGAAATTATGTGAAAATTTCATGGGCACTTTTAGGCTAAAATTTCCTCTAATGAAACACTCGTACACTCAAGACTAGCCTACAACTGATGTTACACTGCCTTGGAATCTCCACCTGAACTAGGGAACTCGAATTCTCTACATGCACTAGCTATTTTGGGCTGTTGATCAGTTAGCTGGATGGTCACTGAATTTGACTGAATTCCACTACTTAACCGACCTTCCACTAGTTCTTCTAATAGTTGGAACTAGTTTAATTGAAAACAACCTTAGAGAACTAACCTTGATTGCTACAAATTAGTAATCACAAATGCTTAACTAAAATCTAACTCCTCCAACTCGAATTTACTGAGTAAACTAGGTGACAAAATCCATGTCCCTCAAGTTAACATCATCAAAGATGTCAGTTGACGTGGAAATTCGAATTTTCTCAATTTAATCAAGGCAAAATCAAATTGAGAATTTCTTGCTGCATTTTTCAACACTCCACCTCAACAAGAAAGGGATTATCAACCACCCATATACTACACCTGTGGAATTTACTTCGTACAACACCTCTCACTATTTTTGTTGCTACTGCAACACTTGCAACTGAGAAGCATCCAAAAAAAACATTGAACCAACTGTGTCTGCAACTGTCTACTGGGAAAACTGTGTTGTTATTAACTCTGCTACTTAGCCATGCTCTGTTGTCAACACTGCTATGCACTCCTTAGTATCTGGTTGACATTGATCCTCCTAATACTGAATACTTTGGGCCCTTGCAACAAGGTAATGACCGATGAGGAGAACGCCTCAATGGACCCTGCCCAAATTTTTGCAATTTTGAGACTAGGGCTTCACATTACCCCACCTCACACCTAGTGGTATGGTTGCATGTGCTCCCTCTTCTCACTTGGCTCAAAATTCCCCCCTAATATAGGTCTCTACTTAGTGGATGTCTCTACTTTTCCTCCTCTCCGCCTCTCCATTTGTGGCTACTCCAAAAATTCCTAGGGCTCCATTTTGAGAGGTCTATTCTTCTCCCTCTCAATCATCATGTCCTTAATCTCTGCCTTGCTCCTTAAGGACGTGCATGCATCTTATACCTCAAGTGAATATAGGTTCTTGAATAGAACTCCAATTTGCTTCATCTATCCCATGGCTATGTGTCTCGGGAATGCATTTCCTTTGCTGAAGATCACATCTAACCATGGTATTCCAAAACTGCAAAAGGGATGATATTTTTCTTTAGGCCTGGAACAAACATGACATCCTTGAGTCTGAGAGGGGATCCTGAATCCCTATGAAAGGTGATTGTACCAATCTCGGTCACGTTGTACCTTTCGTCGTCCCCAAACTCAATATTCATCTAGATATATTTCTCCTCCAGGTCACCGAAAACATATCTACACTATGTCATGTAGAACGAGGCACCCAAATCCAAGTACCAAACACTCCCCATCATAGTGTTGGCCATGCATGCGATAAGGGTGAAATCTAGCTCAAACGGTGAGGCTAAAGCTTCACCTGTTGCTGCTACTACAAACTCCTTGCTATACTTTTTGTGTGGACACTTAATAACATGGTGCTCGAATTCACGAAAATTGAAGCATTTAATTTTGGACAATTCTTTCTTCTTGCCCTCTTGGTTAGATTTAGCCTCACCTTGGGGCTTCTTTCCTTTAGTATTCATTCCTTTGCTAACTAGAGAAAATACCTCCTCCTCTTCTTTGGATGAGGTTCCATCTTTGGTATTCTGCCTTATTTCCTCATGTACCAAATTAGACAATAAGCGTGTTGAAATTTGCAACAAGAAACAGTGAAATTGACATTCAAAAATGAAATCTAGAAAATGACACCCAGAAATGGCTACCATATGAGGCTTTTGATTTAATTTTCCTTAATTAAATTGAAAGAAAAATTGAAATTTCATCTCATGACAACTTGTATTAGTTAACTGAGTCAGGAAGACTTAATTAGCTTAGGAAATTTGAGTTATAGGTCTAAGAGGATGCATGCAAAGGGATTTTCTATTTTTAGGGGGTCCAAATATAATTATTTGTGAGATGTAATTAGTTAACTCAAGTAACTGAGTTAAAATCAATTTAACTAGTTCTAACTGAGAGATGAGCTAGTGAGAGGTCTAGTGAATTAAATTAGATTTGATTCACATGTAGTGATCGATCAATTAACCAATAATTCATTATAAATAGTTGTTGCATGTGCTATTTCTAAGGAAGATAGAGTTGAGATTGAGGTTAAAGGGTAGATAACTTTCAGTTGTATAATTAGAAAATTGTACAGATAGTGAATGCAGTCAGAAGAAGGCCTAAAATAAATCATTCCTTAATTAGAGAAAATTGTATTTAAAAGAATAAATGAAGGCACAAGTTTACTCATTGTTGGTGAACACGAGTTGGTGAGACCAAGCAATCGGAAGCACAATTTTGTGTGTGGAGCTTGTGAGAGAAAGGTGTGCCAAGAGAAGCTTGTGCACAAGTTGGTAGTGAGACAATCAACAGAGTGCAAAGGTTTCTTAGGAAGGGAAATAACATTGTATTGTTTCATGATCTTGACTTTATGAAATATATAGATATATGTGTTTTGAGCAATTTCTTTCCTTAGATACATCTTGTCATGTGCGGCTAATTGTTTCTTTCTCTTGATTTTATGTGATTGTGCGATCATATTTTGTTTTCGCAAATTATAGGAAGGATTCAGTATCTTGTTTTAGTACATTATAAGATCAGATTGAATCCCTTGGTTATATTTTCTACAAAGCACTCCAAATTCAATAGTTTTTCCCTCCTATTCATCGAATATTGATAGTTATGCCAGCTCTTGGGAAGGCCCAAAAGGGTCAGGCTTACCAAGTCTTCTTTATGAACATTAACCCTGAATCCACCAAGTTCATCACGACACTGTGTCAAACTACTTAGATACTGTGAAATTATGGCATTCTTCTGCATCTTGATACTTCGAAGTTTATCCTTGAGTGCCAACTTCTTGTGGTCACTATTATTCTCGAACAATTCTGTCAATTATTTCCACATCACCAACGAAGTTTATTTTCCATGAAAATTTGAGACAATATGATATCGTACTCCCTCCAATATGACTCTCCTCACTTTGGTTACATATTTCTTCCACTGAGAAAGGTTTTGGGCATCAGATCCTTGTGGTTTTGCAACATATGTCTTGATGTATTCTAGAATCCATTGTCATATTTCTGTGCAAAAAAATTGGAGGTTCCTTCCAAGGCATACTCTAGCCTTAGTCCATGTTGTGTGAAGTAACTGTCAAATTAATTCACCAATATTTGTATATCAATCCGGGCTCGTAAAGATACGATTTGTACTGCGCTCTCAAGGTTCAGCTCTTAGAGTCGAAGTTTATATGATTCCTTATGATATTTGATTTAAGAATTGAGGCACACACAAACACACACTGTCGAAAAGAAATCAATTCATCTCATCATAAAATAGGAACAATCAACAAACTCTGGTTTTTGCAATAAGATAATGCTCTCAATTCAACACATGCTGCATTAAGACACAGAAATAGAAATGAATTCAATCTCGAAACTAAAAGTTGACAAGTTCACATAAATTTCTACTGACAGTCTTCTAGTCATCCTCTGAAGCTTGCAATAAAATGTTTCAACCTTTAATGAATGATTTATTTCAAACCAAGTTGCAGGGGTTAAATCTGTAGGTTTTAACCCTGAACAGAAATTATCTACACACGAATCTTATAACAGAAAATAAACAATAGCGAGAGCATAAAACATAAAACAGATAAACACAGAGATTTTCCCTGGATCCCAAATCGGGACGACCAGCTTGATTTTTCATTATATTCCTTTTAGTGTTACAACACATATATATACATGCCGAAGCATACATAAACCCCAATCCATTAACCCTGGATTAGAACATAACCGTAGTTCCCTTGACCGGATCTACAAAAATACCAGGGGCCGAAAACCATCGAACCCCAATACCATGTGCAAAACCATGCACAAAACCATGGGCGGATCCGCCTATGAGTGGGTCCGCACAAAAAACAAATTTTGGCCGGGGCGCTGCCCCGGACCCCAACGATGGGGACTGCTTCGCCCCTCGTGACCCCCCAGCTACGCCCGATGCAACATACAACGCGTGGGGCCAATCGTGGAAAGAATATAACACATACCCAAAATTCTCCCACTTGTTGTTTTCTTTCCACAGGGGGCCACAGGAGAGCTTAGTCATTGGCCCAATTATTCAACACCCATTGTTTCTCTACACCAAGAGAACTTCTGAGTGCTCACAGACTTCGTCAATGCATCTGCAACATTCTTCAAAGTGTCCACCTTTACCAGCAACACCCTTTTAGCCTCAACCATATCTCTAACAAAGTGATATTGAACATCAATGTACTTTGTCTTTGAATGATAAGCAGGGTTCTTAGCCAAGAAAATTGCACTTTGGCTATCACAGTCTATCCTTATAGCTTGTTGTACCAACCCCATACGTGAACACAATCTTTGCAACCAAAATGCTTCCTTGCTTGCATGAGTGGCTGCTATGTATTCTGCCTCTGTAGTTGAAAGAGCCACTACAGACTGTCTTTTACTCATCCAACTGACTGCGCCTCCAAATAGGCTAAACACATACCCACTTTTAGATCTTCTTTGATCCAGATCTCCGGCCCAGTCTGCATCAACAAAACCACGAATGTCCAACATTCTTTCCAATCCTGGTCTTCCCTGGTAGCACAAGCCATAATCACTAGTGCCACGTAAATATCTGAAAACCCGCTTCACTGCTGTCCAATGCTCCTTCCCTGGGTTTGACATAAACCCGCTCAATACTCCCACTGCATGTGCAATGTCTGGTCTAGTACAGACCATTGCATACATCAAGCTACCCACTGCACTTGCATATGGAACACGGGACATATACTCCTCTTCTTCTTGTGTCTTGGGACACTGTTCAGCAGATAGCTTTACACCTACAGGAATAGGAACCTTCACTGGTTTACTATCTTGCATATTGAACCTCTGCAATATAGTCTCAACATACTTCCTCTGGTTTAACCAGAGCTTCCTCTTTGCCCGATCTCTCTTAATTTCCATGCCCAAAATATAATTTGTAGCACCCAGATCCTTCATGTCGAATTTGGAGAAAAGTTGGGTCTTCAAATCTTGGATAATTTCTTGTCATTTCCAATCAACAACATATAATCCACATACAAGACCAAATAAATAACACGGTCACCAATTAATTTAAAATAAACACAGTGATCCTCCTTGCTTCTGGTGAAGCCAAGTCCCCGTATATAGGTATCAAATTTCTGATACCACATCCTTGGTGACTGTTTTAACCCATACAGAGACTTCTTCAACCTGCATACTAGTTCTTTCTTACCCTTCACCATAAAGCCTTCGGGTTGCTTCATGTAGATCTCCTCTTCTAGATCCCCGTGAAGAAATGTTGTCTTCACATCCATCTGTTCTATCTCAAAATCAAATGCAGCAGCAACAGATAAAAGTAATCTAATAGAAGTAACTTTGGCAACAGGAGAAAAAATATCACCAAAATCAATTTCCGGCACCTGGGAATAACCTTTCGCTACCAACCGAGCTTTGTATTTCTCCACCTTGCCTTCTACATTCATCTTCTTCTTAAACACCCATTTGCTCCCAATGAGCTTCCTTCCAGCCGGCAACTCCACCAGATCCCATGCATCGTTTTTGTGCAAGGATGCCATTTCATCAACCATGGCCTCCTTCCAGAGTTTTCCATCCTCTGAATCTACTGCCTCCCTGACATTTCTGGGTTCATCATCAGTTATAGTTAAGGCAAAACCTGAACAGAAGGCAGATGGACTATACCTTTCTGGTTGCCTTCTTTCCCGAACTGATCTTCTCAAAGCTGGAGTTTGTGGCTCTTCATCTTCTGAGTCTTCTTCTGTTGTAGAGTCTGATTCATCCTCCTTTAGCTCAAACTCTATCTTCTCGGGTTCCTTTGGTAGGACTTCATGTTTAACAACATCTTTCACTTCTCTAAACACCACATCTCGGCTGTACACAACCTTCCTTGTTTCTGGGTTCCAAAGCTTGTAACCCTTTAAACCATCCTTATACCCAATAAAGATGCACTTTTCAGATTTATTATCCAACTTGGTCCTTTTCTCCTTTGGAACATGTACATATGCATCACATCAAAATACCCTTAGATGTGAAAGAGAGGGTTTCTTACTAGTCCATACCTCATGTGGAGTCTTATCCTCCAACACTGATGAAGGTGATCTATTAACTAAGTAACATGCAGTCTCCATTGCCTACGCGAACAAACCCACTAACACAGGTACCTTCAGGGGTTTTTCTTGCCTTTTCCATCGATGTTCTATTCATTCTTCCTGCCCGACTCCATTTCGTTGAGAATTGTATGGAGTAGTCTTACGTAAGTACTATACCACACTTCTTACAGAACTCTTCAAATTCCTTCTTGCAGAACTCCCCACCATTATCTGTCCTCAGCGCCTTTATCTTCTTCTCTGTCTGGTTTTCCACCAGAGCCTTAAATTCTTTAAATTTATCAAAGACTTCAGATTTCTTCCTCAAGAAATATATCCATGTATTCCTTGAGAAGTCATCTATGAATGAAACATAGTACACAGACTTTCCCATTGATGGAACTGACACAGGCCCAAACACATCACTGTGCACAAGTTCTAATATCTTGTTTGCCCTCTTAGCACCAGAAGGAAAACTCACCCGATTCTGCTTCCCATATACACAATGTTCACAAAAATCGAAATCTAGAGAACAATTAGACAAACCTTCTACCATACCATCTCTATGCAGTATCCGAAGGCCCTTCTCTCCAATATGTCCAAGCCTTTGATGCCATAGCATGGTCTTTTCTCCAGAGACAACTAGACTTTCCGTCCCACTTTCAGGAACCACAGAACTGTTACACCCATCAATAACAGTGCTACCTTGTAGCTTGTACAGAGTTCCAGTCCGAACTCCCCGCATTAATACCAGTGCTCCTCGAACCATCTTGCAGGCATCTTTCTCGAACATTGTTTTTACACCTGCATCATCCATCTTGCTTACAGAAATCAGATTTCTGGCCAATGCAGGAATATGCAGAACACCAGGAAGTGTTCTAATCCTTCCACCGTGCAGCTTCAGCTTGACCTTTCCCCGTCCGATGATTCTGGCCCTCCTATCATCCCCTAGGAAGACATCACCACCATCATATTTCTCATACTCGCAGAACCACTCCCTATGGGGAGTGAAGTGAAAGGATGCACCTGAGTCAATCAACCATGACTCATGATCTACATGTGTATTTGAAGAAGAAGCCAAATACACATCCCCACCTTCATCTGAGGTGGTTTTTGCCTCTGCCGAAGGAGCTTCATCAGATCCCTTTCCTTTCTCAGGAGCTTTAGATCTGCATTCCTTTTTGTAGTGTCCTTCCTTTCCGCATTTCCAGCACACCTTTACAAACTTTCCAGGAGATTTAGATCTCCCTCTAGATTTAGATCTCCCACTCGAAACCTTATTCTTGTTTCTGTTCTAGGACCTTCCTCGTACAGATAAGGCATCTCCATTCTGACCCTCCATATTTCTCCGTCTCATTTCCTCCGACAGCAAGGCTGAGACAATGTCATCAAATTCAAGGTAGTTGTATTGCTACCTATTGCAATAACCAGACTGTCCCACGAGTCTGGTAGAGAGCACAACAAACTGATGCACTTATCTTCATCTGAGATTTTAATATCAACAGACGACAGCTGACTTACCACAGTATTGAAGGCGTTCAGATGCTCTTTCACCGAGTCTCCATCCTTCATCCTCAGGTTATACAACTTTTTCCGCAGGAACAACTTATTCACCAGAGACTTAGATTAGTACAAAGTCCCAAGTTTTTCCCACAAATTCTTCGTCGTAGCTTCCCCAGATACATTCAACAATACTGAATCTGAGACACACAACCGTATTGTGCTCTTAGCCTTCCGATCCTCCAGTCTTCATCTGACATTGCCGTTGGTTTAGTACCTGGATCTACTGCGATCCACTGATCTTTATCCACCAACAGATCCTCCATCTTGAGCTTCCACAACTCAAAATTATGACCATTAAATTTCTCGATCTCTATCTTTCCGCCGCTCGCCATATTCTTTCACCGCAAGAATCGATCCCGCAGATCTCCCACTGCACAGGGTCTACCACAGGCCCGAGCAAAAAACCCTCAACAACAAACGCGTCCCCTTGAAGCCGAAACAGCTCCGATACCAAATGTAGGTTTTAACCCTGAACATAAATTATCTACACACAAATCTTATAACAGAAAATAAACAATAGCGAGAGCATAAAACATAAAACAGATAAACACAGAGATTTTCCCCTGGATCCCAAATCGGGACGACCAGCTTGATTTTTCATTATATTCCTTTTAGTGTTACAACACATATATATACATGCCGGAGCATACATATACCCCAATCCATTAACCCTGGATTAGAACATAACCGTAGTTCCCTTGACCGGATCTACAAAAATACCAGGGGTCGAAAACCATCGAACCCCAAAACCATGTGCAAAACCATGCACAAAACCATGGGCGGATCCGCCTATGAGTGGGTCTGCACAAAAAACAAATTTTGGCCGGGGCGCTGCCCCGGACCCCAACGGTGGGGATTGCTTCGCCCCTCGTGACCCCCCAGCTACGCCCGACGCAACATACAGCGCGTGGGGCCAATCGTGGAAAGAATATAACACATACCCAACAAAATCACTTTGTCACTACTATTCTTATGGAATTTTGAGAATTGCACTAAACTATGAACCCTAACATACAATTTCGAGCATCGATCCAGAAGGAATGCTGGTTAAGATTCTACCATGATTGCTCTGTCCTTAAGGGATATGTATTCACCCAAAAATAATCTTGCCAATTCACCTAGATGATACAACAATTTTTGTAAATGACTTTCCACTCCAAACCCTAATCTTATGAAAAAAATAAGACAAGACTTTAAAATTCTATCTAATCACACCAAAAGAATGAAGAAAACTTGCTCAGAACTCTTCTATGAATCATCTACTTTCTCCTAACTAATCAACACACGGGTCTCCTAGTGACTTGCCAGATAAGACCCCAAAAGAACCTATATCTGTCACTCTCCAATGAATCAAAACTTCACGCTCCTATTATGTCTTGAGCAATGATAAATTTCAAGCCAAAACTCCAATGTAAGCGAAAATCTGCTTCCTCAAACCGAATGCATGGAATTCAAACAAAAGTATTTAATCTAGAAGTGACAGGTAGCTGCTATGAGCAACTAAATATGTTTACCCATATGAGTTACACACACATGAAAGGAGATGCGGATTACTTTAACACACAGAACCAATTAACACAGACAAGAAACTAATCATTAAATCTACCTACTGAAATCGATCTAACAATTTATCTCACAAAGAATTTAATTAAATGCATATAACCATGCTCTGTTCATTCACACACAAGAACACATTCAACAATTCATTTATCCAGAGAGGTGAAAGAGTATATGCCATAAATGAATTACCTCTACTATAGCAACATGAATCAAAATTCTAGAAATGAAATCGATCCTCAAAACAATTAATTGGGCAATCAAGAATATAATCAAACTCTCTTACAAATTACCTCTGCTATAGAAACATGAATCAAAATGCTAGAAATGAAATTGATTCTCAAAAAAATTAATTGGGCAATAAAGAATTTAATCAAACTATACTCATGAAATCCCTCTATTACAACAATATAAATTGAATGCCAAGAAATGAAATCGACTTTCAAAAAACAAATAATTATGCAATCAGAATTGATTCAAACTAATACCTACGAATTACCTCTAGCATTGTCTATGGGGCTGAACCGCTTGTGGTGGGCCCTTGCCACACCTGGGAAAGCGTTGGATTACAGTACTAACTACACCTACAATAACTTAACTCAGAATTTCATCAAATCCATAGCATTCCACAACAAATTAAGAATGCATCAGAATAATTGCAATTCGGCTTTCACCAACAGAACATGAAATCGCAGTTCAGTATTGATAGCTGAGAAATGAGAATACATTAACCCTCCTTATCAAACCAGATGTCTTTGCCTTTATATGCATCATTACTTACATAATTAGTACCAATTCTATTACAGAGCGGGACGTTGGAAACCATGGATATGGTAATCCACGAAATCAACACTATTTGTCCTAAATTTACACTATCAGTTCCTTATTTAAAAACCGTATGCTGCTATAGGAAAAAGGTTCCTAATTCTTGTCAACTGAACTCCATTATACAGATAGTGGCCAGCTGGTCCTTCACTGATCTTTGAATTTGCCGAAGTGCTAGAAGGGGCATCAAACTTGCTAAGCTGGAGCTTCTATCTTGAGGTGTGCTGGATTATAAACTAAAATATGGTTGAAGGAACATAGTTTTCCTCCAAGTAAAAAATCCAACCAAACAGGTCCTGCAAGAAATCCATCATTCTACCCATAATAGTAAGTTAACAAATAAGCATGCTACTAAAAATGCCTAAAATATCTATAGAATAGTAGAAACAATTATACTTTTACTGCCTTTTACCTTTAACAAGAATTGATGGAAGTTTGGCCATATTAGGGATAAAGAGAGGAAAAAGGAAGTATATATGTGTCAAAACTGGGCCAAAAGAGGCAAAGAAGGTAAGGAAGAAAAGACAAAAAGTAGCCTCAACATTCCATTGAAATCCATGTTCTCATTTCTGAAGAAAACCTGCAACGTTGATCTCCAAATTTGAACCTTTGAGAAACACTTTCAAATTTATTCTCTATTGTGAATCCAGCTCTGATACCATATAGAAATCATGTTGTATATTTTCAATTTCTCATGAATTTTTAATCAAAATCACAAGACACAAACCTACACTACTGCTCTGCGGACAATATTTCACAGTCTAGAACAAAAATTTTAGACATGCACAAAGAAATAACACACATGCAACAAGTATTTTTATCTAGGGAAAGAAATGTGCTAAAAATACTAATGCCTCTTGCATTAATCATAGATATGTATTACAATTTCTTTGCTCAACTGAGCTCACTCTGCAAGTGAACAACCTATCTGTCTGCTCACTGAAGGCCTCTAACCCAGACTTAGTCAATTTATGCCTTGGCTTGAGCTCCTATTTTTTTGCATTGTTCCTTGAGGAATTGGTCGCTTATTATTTAGGAAATTCCTCAAATTGAATTGTGCAATTCCTTAGGTTGATCATTTGACTGCATGAAACACTTGTACACTGAAGAGTAGTCTGCAACTAATGTTGCACTACCTTGGAATCTCCACCTAGATTGGGGAACTTGAATTCTTTGCATGCACTAGATATTTTGGGTTAATTGATCAGTTAATCGAATGATCACTGAGTTTCACTAACACCCCTATAATTAACTTACCTTCCACTAGTTCTTCTAACAATTGGAACTAGTTTAACTGACAAGAACCTTAGATAACTGACCTTGATTGCTACAAATTATCATTCACACATGCTTAAATAAAATCTAACTTTTCCAACTCAAATTTACTGAGTAAACTGAGTGATATAAGCCATGTCACTCACGTTACCATCATCTAAGTTTTATGCTGACGTGGAAATTCAAATTTTCTCAATTTAATCAAGGAAAAATCAAATTGAGAATTTCTTGCTACATTTTTCAACACTGTTACCTTTCTCTTGTTTGAGTGGGGGATTAATCCTTCTTTCAATCGAGATATATTTAGGATTTATTTTTTGTTACATGCATATTAGAGTAGATTTTAATTTACATTTAACCATTACACTTTAGGAGTCCCCTCACACAAGGACAAACTTTAGTGTGGCTTCGCTGAGCCCTTATTTCAGCTTAATGGTTTGTTTCTCGCAAGAGCTCTACAAGAGGGTAAACCCGATATTTCTATTTTTTTATATGAATAATTAGTTATATGATAAGTCATTAGGGAGAGAGGGGGTAATTAGTCCTACTTGAACCAGTTTTAATGGGAAAATAAAATGGATAAGGCCTTAGTTGGGTGGTCTCCCTTACATGTTGATGATGCCATTTTTTCCCATCAACATGTAGGAGCCCCATTCAGATATAAGGTATGACCTGTTGGGTGTGTGTTATATTCTTTCCATGACTAGGTCCACACGGTGGGTACAACAGGGGGGGCCCCCTGCACAGGGTCTGGGGCAGCGGCCCAGGAATTTTTTTTTGGACCCTATATTAGGTGGGCAGACCTACCTATGGTTTTGTTCATGGGTTTCACACATGGTTTTGGGCATGATGGTTTTCTTTCCATGGTATTTTGTAGATCTGGTCAAGGGAACTACGATTATGTTCTAATCCAGGGCTAATGAATTGGGGTTTATGAATGCTTTGACATATATATATATATATATATATATATATATATATATATATATATATATATATATATATATATATATTTTAACATTGAAAGGAACATAATGAAAAATCAATCTGGTAGTCCTAGTTTTTGGATCTAGGGGAAAATATATGTGTCTATCTGTTTTATGTTTTATGCTCTTGCTATTGTTTATTTTTTGTTTTAAGAGATTGTTTGCAAATAATTTCTATACAGGGTTAAAACCTACATTTAGTATCAGAGATGTTTCAGCTTCAAGGGGACGCCTTTTTTGCTGAGGGGTTTTTTGATTGGGCCTATGGTAGACCCTATTCAATGGGATATCTGCAAGATCGATTCTTGCGGTTAAAGAAGATGGCGAGCAGTGGAAAGATAGAGATCAAGAAATTTAATGGTCATATTTTTGAGTTGTGGAAGCTCATGATGGAGGATCTATTGGTGGATAAATATTAGTGGATCGTGGTAGATCCGGGTACTAAACCAACGACAATGGATCGTAGTAGATCTAGGTACTAAACCAATGACAGTGTCAGATAAAGACTGGTTAAAGTTGGATTGGAAAGAAAAGAGCACAATACGGTTGTGTATCTCAGATTCAGTATTTTTGAATGCATATGGGGAAGCTACGATGAAGGAATTGTGGGAAAATTTAGGGACTTTGTACCAATATAAGTCTCTGGTGAATAAATTGTTCTTGTGTAAAAATTTGTATAACTTGAAGATGAAGGATGGAGACTTGGTGATAGGGCATCTGAACGCCTTCAATACTATGGTAAGTCAGTTGTTATCTATTGATATCAAAATCTCAGATGAAGATAAGTGCATCTGTTTTTTGTGTTCTTTATCAGATTCCTGGGATAGTTTGGTTGTTGCAATAGGTAGCAATAAAATACCTTGAAGTTTGATGAAATAGTTTCATCCTTGTTGTCGAAGTAGATGAGGTAGAAAAACATGGAGGGCTAGAATGGAAATGCCTTGTTTGTACGAGGATGGTCCCAGAATAGAAAAAAAAAGTCCTCGACTGGGAGATATAAATCTAGAGGGAGATCAAAATCTCTAGGAAATCCTATAAAGGTGTGCTGGAAATGTGGAATGGAAGGGAACTTCAAAAATGACTATAGATTTAAATCCCCTAAGAAAGGAAAGTGATCTAATGATGCTGCTTTTACAGAAGCAAAAACCACCTCAAATGAAGGTGGGGATGTGTACTTGGCTTCTTCCTCAAATACACATGTAGATCATGAGGCATGGTTGATTGACTCAGGTGCATCCTTTCACTTGACTCCCCATAGGGAGTGGTTCTGCGAGTATGAGAAGTATGATGGTGGTGATGTATTCTTAGGGGATGATAGGAAGGTCAGAATCATCAAACATGGAAAATTAAAGCTGAAATTGCAAGGTGGAAGGATTAGAACACTTCCTGGTGCTCTGCATATTCCTGTGTTGGCCATAAATATGATTTCTATAAGCAATATGGATGATGTAGGTGTAAAAATAGTTTTCGAGAAATATTCGTGCAAGATGGTTCGGGGAGCACTGGTATTGATGCAGGGAGTTTGGATTGGAACTTTGTAATGGTTATGGGTAGCATTATTATTGATGGGTACAATAGTGATGTGGTTCCTGAAAGTGGAGTAGAAAGCCTAGTTGTATATGGAGAAAAGACCATGCTATGGCATCAAAGGCATGGACATATTGGAGAGAAGGGCCTTCAAGTACTCCCTGGTAATGGTATCGTAGAAGGTATGTCTAATTTCTCTCTGGATTTTGATTTCTATGAACATTGTGTATATGGTAAGTAGAGTTGTGAGTTTCCCTTTTAGTGCTAAGAGGGCGAAAAATATATTATAGCTTGTGCACAGTGATGTGTTTAGACCTGTGTCTGTTCCATCGCTGGGTAAGTCTGTGTAATATGTGTCATTTATAGATGACTTCTCAAGGAATACATGGATATATTTCGCCGAGAAGAAATATGAATACTTCGACAGATTTAAAGAATTTAAGGCCCTGGTGGAAAACAAGACATACAAGAAGATACAAGTGTTGAGGATAGATAATGGTGGAGAGTTCTGCAAGAAGGAATTTGAAGAGTTATGTAGGAAGTGTGATATATCATGACAGAACACTACTCCATACACACCTCAACAAAATGGAGTTGCAGAAAGAATGAACAGGACGTTGATGGAAAAGGCAAGAAGCTTGATTAGTGGTGTCGGGTTAGGACAGGAATTATAGGCAGAGGTAGTGGAGACTACATGTTACCTGGTTAACATATCTCCTTCATCATCGTTGGAGGATAAAACTCCACATGAGGTATGGACTGGTAAGAAACCCTCTCTTTCACATATGAGGGTATTTGGCTGTGATGCATATGTACATGTTCCAAAAGAGAAAATAACCAAGTTGGATAGTAAATCTGAAAGGTGCATATACATTGGGTATAAGGATGGTTTAAAAGGTTATAAGCTTTGGAACCTAAAAAAAGGAAGGTTGTGTACAACCGAGATGTGGTGTTTAGAGAGGTGAAAGATGTTGTTAAATAGAAAGTCCTAATAAAAGAACCTGAGATGATAAAGTTTGAGCTAAAGGAGGAAGAATCAGACTCTACACCATAACACAATTCGAAGAGGAAGAGCCACAAACTCCAACTATGAGAACATCAACTCGAGAAAGAAGGAAGCCAGAAAGGTATAGTCCATTTGCTTTATGTTCAATTTTTTCTTTATCTATAATTGATGATGATCCCAGATCTGTTAGGTAGGTAGTGGATTCAGAGGATGGAAAACTATGGAAGGAGGCCATGGTTGATGAAATGACATCCTTTCACAAAAATGAGGCATGGAATCTCGTGGATTTTCCAGCTGGAAGGAAGTCCATTGGGAGAAAATGGGTGTTTAAGAAGAAGATGAATGCAGAAGGAAAGGTGGAGAGATACAAAGCTTAGTTGGTAGCAAAAGGTTATTCCTAGGTGCCAAGAATTGATTTTGGTGATATTTTTTCTCCTGTTTCCAAGGTAAATTCTATTAGAATATATGGATGTGAAGACAACATTTCTTCACAAGAATATGGAAGAGTATATCTACATGAAGAAACCTGAAGGCTTTGCGGTGAAGGGTAAGAAATAACTAGTATGCAGGTTAAAAAATCTCTGTATGGGTTAAAACAGTCACCAAGGATGTGGTATGATATTTTTGATACATATATACAAGGACTTGGATTCACCATAATAAAAGAGGATCACTGTGTGTATTTTAAAGTAATTGGTGACCGGGTTATTTATTTGGTCTTGTATGTGGATGATATGTTGCTGGTTGGAAATGACAAAGAAATTATCTAGTATTTTAAGACCCAGATTTTCTCCAAATTCAACATGAAGGATCTTGGTGTTGTAAACTATATTTTGGGCATGGAAATTAAATGAGATTGGGAAAAGAGGAAGCTCTGGTTAAACTAGAGGAAGTATGTCAAGAAAATATTGCAGACGTTCAATATGCAGGATAGTAAACCGATGAAGGTTCCTATTCCTGTAGGTGTGAATTTACATGTTGAACAATGTCCCAAGACATAAGAAGAAGAAGAGGACATGTCCCATGTTACATATGCAAGTGTAGTGGGTAGCCTGATGTATGCAATGGTATGTACTAGACCAGACATTGCAGATGCAAGTGGGATTATTAAGTATGTTTATGTCAAAACCAGGGAAGGAGAATTGGATAGCAGTGAAGTAGGTTTTAAAATATTTGTGTGGCACTAGTGATTATGGTTTGTGCTACCAAGAAAGACGAGGATTGGACAGAGTTTTGGACATCTGTGGTTTTGTTGATGCAGTCTGGGTTGGAGATTTGGATCAAAGAAGATCTACAAGTGGGTATGTGTTTAGTCTATTTTGAGGTGCAAACAATTGGATGAGTAAAAGACAATATGTAGTGGATTTTTCAACTACAAAGGCTGAATACATGGTAGCCACTCATGCAAGAAAGGAAGCAGTTTGGTTGCAGATATTCTGTTCAAGTATTGGGTTGGTGTAGCGAGCTATAATGATACACTGTGATATCCAAAGTGAGATTTTATTGGCTTCTTATGCGGATAAATCCCTCTTGCGGACAAGAGCTATCTCCCTAGTATCCTACAGATAGCTAGAAAAAAAGATCCATTTGTAAATCGTTTTCTCTAGATTATTTGCAATTCAGAATTATTATAAACAAAGAAATAGGACATGCCCTACCTTGAAATCTGACATTCGGTGCAGTCTTTTATCTAGTCGCTCTAAAGAGGCTTTGTCAGTAAGTATAACCTGCAATCAAAGACAGACAAAAGAATTAAAATCACCTGCAACATATAATAATTAAGAACAACTAATATAACTTAGTGATCAAGGAATCTAAGTATTTAATTATTCAAATAAGCACAAGAAAAACTAAATGAGAAAAGGAGATCCATATGTATTATCTTGAATGAAAAGAGTAACTTTACAACTTGATGCCTTGATGTCGTACAAGTTCCTCCCAGGGTCCTGAACAATCGTTCCTCCTTCAGATTGACAAGCCTTCCTCTCTCGGAAATAGCATGAAGTTATGTACATGAGTGTGTAATCATTCTCATATCAATAATAACTAGTGTAGAGAGTATGCTCTCTTGGGAATTTCTTCAGCAATTACCTTATACAAGCTAGGTACCATCTACCCTTGAGACTGAAACATGAGCTCAATTTATAGGGAAATGGAGGTAGTTTCAGTTACATGAAGAGGGGGATGGATTCCTCTCATGAAGGGATTTGAGCTTGATATACCAAGGGATAAAATCCATGAGTGAAGGGACAAAGCTCCATGAGTGGAGGGATAAAGCTCGAACTGATCGCGCCTCTAGAAGCTTCCAATTGGGAGAATATTCGTCCAGCTGGGCTTCTAGAACTTACTTTTTCCTTTATTTGACTGTTTACGGGGGTCTGCGGGTTTTATAAGTAGAACGTGTGAGTGTGCCGCAGGCTATAGAAAAAATATCTATGGATCTGTAGGAAGGAGCTAGGAAAAGTGCGGAGTTACAATTTTTAGGTTTTTAATGAGATTTTCTCCAATTCCAAGACTTGTTTTAGTAACATTAGGGTTTTTTACCTCTAAGGGAGCATAATATAGGTAGTGATGAACCTATATAGACAGTCAAATGTCATGGTGACAAAATAACGTGTAACAGATTGCCCTCTAAAGTGCGAAGTCTGAGGTAGTTCTGAAGAGTGAAGTGCCTTATCATTCTGAGGATTGGATTGCGAACACATCGAAAACCTGTAAAAACATTCAATGCAAGAATATATATGTGTATCATTGCTGAGGTAGGCATTCCCATACTCATATCAAAACTAACTTAATGTTCTGGTACATAAATTATTTTAAAATTAAATCAATAGTAGACAAAGTATGGGCGCGGCCATCTGTCATAAATAGTATACTGTATCATGAATAATAAAAATCCTCACAGCTTGGATGGTGGAAACTAGATCTAGGGTCTTGATTTCCGCTTCCTGAACTAGTACAATTCTATCCATGCGATTAATTGTGTCGAAGTCGAACATGGTAGAAACCACTTGATTACCAGTCAATCTTGTGAATTGATAACAAGTGTGAGAGAAACCACCAATAATGACAATGGCTCTCAAAGTACTCATTATAATCCACGAAGTGTGGATGAATGATTTGCAGTCGAACACTTCATGGAATAATTCGATCGAAGGTCAATGATGCAACCTATCATCGAAGGCAAGAAACCTGCCATTAGGGCATGCAGATCCCAAGGTACTGATAGGATTCTAGATCAACTTTCTAGATGATGGATGTTGTTGATAGAAAGTGACCCATCGTAGGAAATCCCACGATACGAAACCATTAGATCAAGTTTTGAAGAAATATTTGCAAGGACTGACTCAGGGATGGTCAATGCGAATGGAGACAAATGTTTGCAATGAATGGTTTATTTGAATTGTCTCTTGAACACATAAAGACACTACAGATAGTTTGGTACAATTGACCTAAAGCTAATACCCAGAAACCGACTGAAGACTTTCAATGTGGTTTTATTAACTATTAGACAAAGGATTTTCCCAACCCAGGTGCAAGTGTGACAAAAAGTGCCATGTTCAGGAGTGGTATACTAATTTTAAAACAAGGGTGAAAAATGGATTCATTTTCTCTTTTTTCCCCCACCATTACTGGCAAGTACCTCTTTATTTTTGACAAGCTTGAAGAGGATAACATTTGCTTGTTGTGTAAGCTCATCCTTTGGATGAGTCCATTTCAATATTAAAATTGAACCCTAAGAAGGAGTGGTTCGTTCATGTATGTAATCGACAGGTCCTTTACTGTTAAATTTTAACGAGTCCATTATAGGAGAAACTCGACGTTTTTCAGTTTTAGGGAGTCAGAAGAAAAACATATGTAAACTCTGTGGTTGTAATTTTTCGTAAATTTAGTCTCTCAACCCTGAAAAAGGATAAAATAATGTAGGAGAGAACTCTATTGACCATGATTAGTCAACGTAAACCTTTTTCATAAATAGTCCATTTCAGTCCAGAAAAGGGGTAAACTTATACTAAAGGGACGACTGTTAATTTCCTTTAACGAGTTCGAATAGTCAAGTACTTGGTGACCTTTTCATGTTTTGAGAGTCTGAAAAGGGCTTAAAAGAGAACTCTAGGGTTTCATTTTTTCATAATTTTCAAGAGTCCGAGAAAGTGATAAAAGTTTACTCAACATCAAAATAATTCTTTTCACCAAAAAACCTTTATTTTACACAAAAAATTGAAAGATTAAAAATACCCATTTCCAAGAAGTAAAAACATCGAAAAATAACCTTTTAAAGTGAAAAAATAAATAAAATATAATATTTTATTCATTCAGAAACTATAAAAATGAGTTTAACAAAGTCATTTCCACCTTTTTTCTTCAGAGTAGTAAATTGAGAGCTTTTGGCAAAAACGTTCCGGCGCTGATATCAGGAGAACCGACCGCTCAAATCATGATTCGTCAGAACCAGGTAATCCACATCATCCTACACGACGATGGCCTCCAAAACTGAACTGCTGCATTCTCCCTCCGGCAACAGCTGTCGCTGAACCCACTGAAGATGATGAAGCCCAAGTTGAATATCTGAATGATCCTCACACCAATCTCTGAAGCTCTATGAAACTTCTAGGTGAAGTCTCCTCAAGAGCATTGGGTTTCCGTCCAACACTCACAAGTCACCCGAGGGTTTCTATCTTGGGGCTACGACTGAAGTAGAGAACCACGTCCTCAAACCCCTCATACACAAGCAAACGATCTACTCCAAAGATATGCCTCAATGGCCTCCTCCCTTTCTTTTATAGAACTCTTGGGGTCTTCTAGAGAATTATTTTATTATTATTTTATTCATGGTGCACTTTTCCCTCTTATTAAAATATTCCTTTTTAATGCAGAAAAGAGTAAATTGGCTACCATGTTTCCCCTGGTCACTGAAACTCATGTCCAACAGTCCCATCATGGATGTATCCTCGTCTCGGTTCCAATGAGCTATTACATTGAGGTGTTCTGTCATGTATTCCTCCCAGAAAGTCACCTTGAGCATAATTAGTTGAGTTAAGCCCATAAATAACTCAAATTTCCGAAAGTTGTCAGAATGCACTGAAACGAAAGCCAAACTGCTCGGATGATGGAATATATCAAGCGAATGCCATCCGAACACATAGAAACTCCTCAAAAATCCTCCAAAAATCCCCTGGGCCCATTGTTGGGAAAAATACTGAGAGGGGGGGGGGGGGGGGTGAATCAGTATTTACTGCATATTCAAAACTTTCACTTTTTCTTACTTCTAAAACGCATACGCTACTTTCCTGAACCAGACTTGCGTATATACGTGGATACCCTTTACGAAACTCGCGTATACACAGATATCTATTTATGTCATTAATTCTTCACTTAAATCATTCCTTCATTTATTCATCAGATATTCAATAAGCAGTAAACATGTGCAGTAAGAACAGAATAAATCATCACACAAAGCATCACACATGAACACCGGGATTTTTAGGTGGAAACCCAAGTCGGGAGAAAACCACCGCTGCAGTTGCTCAGCCTTCAATATTTTATTATAGAGAAAACATCTTACAACATATGTGCTGGCGCAGACTTGACCAGCACGCAGGCACCCACCTGCGCTCGTTTACCGGCCTCTCCTGGAAGGGAGCTCCAACCCCCTGACTCGTTTACCAGCCTCTCCTGGAAGGGAGCTACGACCCCCCGATCTCGTTTACCAGCCTCACCTGGAAGGGAGCTACAACCCCCTGACTGAAGGCTACAGCCCTCAGCACCACCTTGGACCACGTTTCATCAATTTTCACACTGGATCCAACAACTTCAATAGAACACCACTTGCAGGCCACATTTCATCATATGTTCATACTGGACCCTTTCCATACTTTTAAGCACAAACATACGTCACCAACAGATACATATCAACACAGATCAGATAGCAGAAACACAGCAGAATAGATAAGATATTTCATACCCCTTGCTTCAGCAAACCCTAGTTTGCATACGCGCTTTCCCTTCACTGATGTCGCGTATATACGCGCTTCCGTCCACACAAACCAGCGTATACCTCAGTGTATATTTTATTGCGAATACACGCTTTTACTTCAGAGAAGCCGCGTGTATACGCGCTTCCTTCGCGGCAAAGTAGCGTATAGATCTTCAATGATTACAGAGCAGCATACTTCATCAGATCAGATGTTCAACTCAGATTCAACCCTTTACTTCAGACAGATGTTCGCCTAGATGTTCGCCTCATCACAGATCTAGGCCTTCCATAAGCAGATCTAGTAGATACAAGTGCATTTCAGATCTAGATCCCCTTCTTCATCATTGGTGCATCATACATTCAGATTTATCTTCAAGTGTAACCCTTTCCATTCAGATCTACTTCAGAGAGAAGTATTCATTCAAGCTCAGACATTTTGCACCCACCCTCATTTGCACAATGAATTTCTTCTCCTTATATATGTTTACCCTTTGTCAATACCATGGACCAAAACAATACCATGAGCCCAAAACTACCTGGACGGGGTCAATTAGGCGGATAATTACCCAATACAATGGGTTAATACCATGGTGGTTACCCTTGGTTTTGTACTTTTTGAGCGCTTTAGCCCATACGCGACTTGGCACGTTCTTTTCCGCGTGCATACGCGACTTCACCTAGGAATATCCGCGTATACAAAGAGACATACTCTTTTCATCATGCTTTGAGCACATTCTGAATTCTTTTCTTCATTGCCTTCTGTACACACTGTAGATACATCATATTTTCTTCATCAGGAACATATTCTCTCAAGCATAACTTCATCAAGAGGATTGCTTTTCAAGGACAACACTCAGCATCATATTGTCAACAAACATCAGATTTACATCATTTACCAAGTCTATCATGTCAAGAATAACTTCATCAGGTGGATTGCCATCAAGGACAACACATGTCAACAGTCACATGTCTTCATCTTCATTCAGTGGGTTGCCATCAAGGACAACATCCTGCATCATATTTCCAACAATCTCCCCCTTTGGACTTGATGGCAACCATGATGGTGTTTGGTTACCACAACAGATAGGTACCATGTCACTCTCCCAAATATGTCACTCTCCCAAATATTTGACATCATTATCTTCTCTTCATTCAAACACCATGTCATTCTCCCCCTTTGACATCAAGGGCAAAGGGCGGATCAAAAACCAACACTCTTCCCCTTTTCTCCTCATGTGGAAGAAACATTCTGCAGATCTGATATGTGCTGAAGTGGCCAAGCTCCCCCTGAGTTCATGCTGAATCTTCAAACATATTTGTCAAAGAAGTACATGACTCTATGAACTTCCTATCACCAAAGACTCATACTTACATCAATTATCCATCCAAGTGGATTTACATATGAGACTCAACTACCCAACCAAGTGGGTTTACAAATTTGACTCAGCTACCCAACCAAGTGGGTTTACAAAAATTTGACTCAGCTACCCAACCAAGTGGGTTTACAAAATTGAAAAGTCCTTACATGACTGAATATTACAATTTTACAACATGGGTCTCCACATGACCTTTTCATCAAAAATGACTTTTCATAACCAATACCAAAAAGACCTCAAGAGAGATCATATATCAGAACCACCATAATGCCAGCAGTGCATTATACTCAACAAAACTAATGCTCCCCCTGAATCTGTGCATCCATGCATCCTTTTCATATGACTAAGGCTCCCCCTTAGTTTGTGCATCCTGAACATTTTCACCAACAAATCATCAAGGCATCTTCATCAAAACATTAGAAACAGAATTATGAGAGCTGGAACACCACCAGAGATACAAAACAGTATCAGAGATACCAGACAGCACTGCAGCTGTGCTGAAGAATGCTGAACCATCCAAAAATTGTCAGCAACCAACCATACGCGGGTTTATGTGCAGGAACTCGCGTACATACGCGACTGTGTTTCAGGAAACCAGCGTATCCCAAGCCATCTTCTAAAATTTATGTAGATCTGATTCTCTATGAGGAAAAGACAATGTTCAGCTTCTTTCTGAGATATTTGACTGCTTCCCTGGACTACAGATATAACAGAATAGTGTAGTTGTGTCTTCAAGCGTCATCCAATGGTTGTAGCATAAGCCCATTAGTAACCAAGCCTTCAAATCCTTTGCAGCATCAATACATTCTTTCCAAAAGATTATCATACCAGAACAACATCTTCAGATATGTGTCAGGCAATCATCCATGTGGTCCAAAATCACCATGATCTTCAAGATGTAACATGAATTAACATATGTAGGCAAAAGATCTCAACCATAGCAGCCAAACTCTATATGATCTGAAACAAACGATATCCAACTCATCCACACAAAGATACTTATCAGCAACCAGGGCTCAAAATCTCATCATAATAATCCATGTACCAAATCATCATCATTTGAGCATGAGTATCACCAAGACCAAAGAATAAGCAGTCATATTTCCAACAATGCAACCATTAGAATTCAACCTGCTACTCCCCCTAAACCAGTGCTTCTTCCTTAACTTGTGCAATCTGAGACACCTTCAACGGCAAGTCATCAACAACAATCTCTGCATGATCTGTCCTCATCTCTGAACTATAAGACTTTCATCTCAACAACGAATGCTCTTCATCATAAAGCTACCAGGCTTCATCCATAATTTTCAACAAAAGAACCCATGTATCATTTCATTATCATGAGTATAACCAGAATAGTGCAATCATTAGCAGTCAGATTGATGCTCCCCCTGGACCTTTGCTTCAGATCTTCAGCTATCAGATAAATTTTCTTATCATCAATGCATACGCGACTGCGTCTTCTGGAACTCGCGTGTATACGCGACTTTAGTTAATGGAACCTGCGTATGGAAAGTGAAGCATAGAAAATTTCCATCTTCCTTCATTTCCTCCTGAGCTTGTACCTCCTGTACCTGTCCTTTCCACATCAGATGCACTGTCAGAAGTAAACATAACCAGTATAATCAACTCAACCATGAGATACATCATACATTGCTCCTCCTGTGACGATACATTACTAAATCTCATAATGTATCCCACATCATTCCTGCAGTCAATAAGAAAAGTCAGCTTCAGAAGCGGATGACTGCAGTAGGGTCATAATTCCCTACGTTTCTGATCGGTCCTTCATCTTTAATTGAGTGTTTTCTTCAAGAAAATCATTGTCTTCTAGAGCATCCACAAAAACATCCTTTTCTTCTCTAGATTGTTTCTTATTCCATCCCTCCATCTTCTTCCAGATTTGTTTTCTATTTGTGTGCTGAAATTTCTCATATCTGTTCGACCCGCATTCCTTTCTTATATGTCCATACTTGTTACAAGAATAACATCTCATGTGTCCAGAAAAATAAGCATAAGAATCATAATGAGTATTTCTATTCTTCCTCCTTTTACAATCAGTTGCTTTGTGTCCATACTTGTTACATGAAAAACAATATCCCTTGAAGAAACCAGAGTACCTTTCTATGTAGGAACTGTTTGTTTGAGGCTGAAATGATCTGCTCCTACAATTTGCTGCAACATGTCCATAATTATGACATTTAAAACATTCAACGTTCTTGAATGAATTCCTTTGAGAATTCATGATTGTTGGTTGAGCTTTTGTCTCTTTCAATACTTCGGGTTTTGCATTGACATCCTCTGAATTTTTGGCACTTCCTTGTGAGCTAGATTCTCCTTTAACAGTTTCATGGAAACCAAGACCATGTTTGATAGCAGGAGACCTTTGATTACTCAGAATATTGTCCAAAATGTTAGTACTATCATGAAACCTCAAAAGTTTAACCTTTTCTTCTAATTTACCTTTGAGAATGTTTACCTCAACCTCCAAAGCTTGACATTGCTTTGTCATGCTTTCTTCTTTTCTTCTTCCATCTTCAACTTGATCCTTCAGATTTAGAATCTCTTCTTTCAACCAATCTTCATTTCCTTCACATGTTTGTTGCAGCTCTTCATTCTTCTTATTTGATTTTTCCAGATCTTCTTTGAGAGAGATGA
Organism: Pinus albicaulis; assembly: GCA_034641835.2. Classification (NCBI taxonomy): domain Eukaryota; kingdom Viridiplantae; phylum Streptophyta; class Pinopsida; order Pinales; family Pinaceae; genus Pinus; species Pinus albicaulis. The sequence goes on from CM076580.1 coordinate 1,823,641,078, forward strand.
TTTCTGCTTCAAGGCCTTCCTTTTCAAATGATTGTAGAGGTTCCTTATTTTTCTTACTTGATGCTTCTAAATCTTCCTGAAGAAAAATGATTGCAGCTTCAAGTCCTTCATTCTTCTTGCTTGATTTTTCAAGATCTGCTTCTAGATCTTTAATTCGATTGGATGCATAAGTATGAAACCTTTGATACTTGTCCACCTGTTCATTTAGCATTTCTATTTGATCTTTCATTTGTGAGATCATCTCTTTATAGATAGTTTCTTGCTTATAGTATGAACTTTGTAGTTCTTCTTCTTTAATCTTGAGAGCTTCTTCTAGATCCACAACTTTACTTTCACTATCTTTACTATTGTTTGCACAAAGAAGAGTATTACAAGTGGCCTTCTCCCTTTTCTTCTTTGCCATGAGTGCTTGTAGATCTTCGTCAGAATCTGTTTCATCTTCTTCAATTTTTTCTATACATGATTTCTGAGGTATCTCCTTTCCTCGAGTAACCTTCTTCTTTTGCTTCTTAGCCATGAGCACTTTCAGATCTTGGTCAGAATCTTCTTCATCTTCACTGGACAGTTCATCATCATCTTCTTTTGCATAATAACTCTTTCTCTTCTCAAATTATTTCCCTTTACCATGCTTTTCTCTATAAGGACATTTAGCAGCATAATGACCAACTTTTCCACACTCAAAACATTTGAAGGGAAGCTTACCTTTGAATCTTCCAGTACCTAGTTGGAGCTTTCTCACGAAATTCGCTTCTTCTTCATCGGATATATAGCTGGATTCTTTGACAACTTCCTTTTCCTTTCCTTTTGTAGATGCCTTAAAAGCGGCTTCTCTTACTTGAGAAGGGCCTCCTTGTCTCATTTCAAAAGCAGTCAGAGTACCATGTAATTGAACAATAGTAAGCGATTGCAGATCTTGCCTTTCTTCAATAGCTGAAACTTTAGAGTCAAATTTTGAAGTCAAAGATCTTAAGACCTTTTCTACCAGAGTAGTATCGGCCATGGTTTCACCCAAATTTCTCATCCGATTTACAATATCATCTAGACGAAGAAAGAAACTGGCAACACTTTCATCACTATGCATCTTCAAATTTTCATATTCAATTCTAAGAGTTTGGAGTTTTGCACTTTTGCCTTTGTGTCTCCTTCATAGCTTAGAATGATTTTGTCCCATATATCTTTTGCTGAATGTAGCTGCATCACTTTAGCAAATTCTGATTCAGACATGCTTCCCAGCAAAACATTTACTGCTTTGGCATTGGTTTCATACTTCTTTCTTTCTGCTGCATCAGTAGGAATACTTGCCGGGTATTGATAACCTTCTTCCACGATTTCCCATACATCTGCACCAAGACTTTGCAGATATGCTTTTGTACGTACCTTCCAGAATATCAGATTGCTTCCATTGAATAGAGGTGGCTTTATAGACATTACTCCTTCTTGACTTCCCATTGCGACGGATCTCCTTTAAGCGATCAAGCTTTTCCACAAGGACCTCGCTCCGATACCAATTGTTGGGAAAAATACTGAGAGGGGGGGGGGGGGTGAATCAGTATTTACTGCATATTCAAAACTTTCACTTTTTCTTACTTCTAAAACGCATACGCTACTTTCCTGAACCAGACTTGCGTATATACGCGGATACCCTTTACGAAACTCGTGTATACACAGATATCTATTTATGTCATTAATTCTTCACTTAAATCATTCCTTCATTTATTCATCAGATATTCAATAAGCAGTAAACATGTGCGGTAAGAACAGAATAAATCATCACACAAAGCATCACACATGAACACCAGGATTTTTAGGTGGAAACCCAAGTCGGGAGAAAACCACCGCTGCAGTTGCTCAGCCTTCAATATTTTATTATAGAGAAAACATGTTACAACATATGTCTTTGCGCATGGAACTTGACCGACACGCAGGCTTTTTGTGCTGGATTTGTGACCTCTCTGGAAGGAGCTCCAGCTACGACTCGTTTACCAGCCTCTCCTGGAAGGGAGCTCCAACCCCCTGACTCGTTTACCAGCCTCTCCTGGAAGGGAGCTACGACCCCACGATCTCGTTTACCAGCCTCACCTGGAAGGGAGCTACAACCCCCTGACTGAAGGCTACAACCCTCAGCACCACCTTGGACCACGTTTCATCAATTTTCACACTGGATCCGACAACTTCAATAAAACACTACTTGCAGGCCACATTTCATCATATTTTCATACTGGACCCTTTCCATACTTTTAAGCACAAACATACGTCACCAACAGATACATATCAACACAGATCAGATAGCAGAAACACAGCAGAACAGATAAGATATTTCATACCCCTTGCTTCAGCAAACCCTAGTTTGCATACGCGCTTTCCCTTCACCGATGTCGCGTATATACGCGCTTCCGTCCACACAAACCAGTGTATACCTCAGTGTATATTTTATTGCGCATACGTGCTTTTTCTTCAGCGAAGCTGCGTATATACGCGCTTCCTCCACGGCGAAGTAGCGTATAGATCTTCAATCATTACAGAGCAGCATACTTCATCGGGATCGTATGTTCAACTCGTATTCAACCCTTTACTCGTGATGATGTTCGCTGATGTTCGCCTCATCATAGATCTAGGCCTTCCATAAGCAGATCTAGCAGATACAAGTGCATTTCAGATCTAGATCCCTTTCTTCATCATTGGTGCATCATACCTTCAGATTTGTCTTCAAGTGTAACTCTTCCATTCAGATCTACTTCAGAGAGAAGTATTCATTCAAGCTCAGACATCTTGCACCCACACTCATGTTTTGCACAATGAAATTCTTCTCCTTATATAGGTTTACCCTTTTGAATACCATGAGCCCCTTTTTCAATACCATGAGCTAAAATCCATCTGGGATCTTGGTCAATTAGGTTGAATTTATTTACCCATGTTAATGGGTTAATACCATGGTGGTTACCCTTGGTTTTGTACTTTTGAGCGTTTAGCCCATACGACTCTAATGCTCTTTTTCTCTGCATACATTTATCACCTAGGAATATCCGCGTATACAAAGAGACATACTCTTTTCATCATGCTTTGAGCACATTCTGAATTCTTTTCTTCATTGCCTTCTGTACACACTGTAGATACATCATATTTTCTTCATCAGGAACATATTCTCTCAAGCACAACTTCATCAAGAGGATTGCTTTTCAAGGACAACACTCAGCATCATATTGTCAACAAACATCAGATTTACATCATTTACCAAGTCTATCATGTCAAGAATAACTTCATCAGGTGGATTGCCATCAAGGACAACACATGTCAACAGTCACATGTCTTCATCTTCATTCAGTGGGTTGCCATCAAGGACAACATCCTGCATCATATTTCCAACACCCATTGATGCCATCAACCTGTACCTGTGACCGGTCTGCTCCTAACTTTGGAAGTTAATCCTAGCCCTGTCATAGATGATACCAAAAAAAGGAATATTACAGACCTTCTGCCCCAAGATTGCTTGCCCTCAAGCAATCGAAATATGTGGGCCACTCTGTCGGCCCACCACAACTGAGACCCAATGCCCGGATCCCATACAAAACTTTGGGTGCTGCTATGCACCTGTGTCAAACCATTTGGAATAGACCCCTTAATGCCAGGATCCCAAACTAATATCCCACTGTACCAGCCAACAAACAATCCTCCCAGATCCCATCGCCACCATGGCCAATCATCGCCCAAGTCCCACGGCTCGGATTGCGCTCTGCCTCTGGCTATGACTGATGCTCTAAGAGGTGAAGACCATGACTCTTTCTGCGCTGTATCTGTGATTGTGTAAGTTTTCCCATCAACTGTGTACCAACTCATCACCTCTCTCCAATCCAAGTCCTGACTCAATCCCACGCTGATCTTGCTCTCCTGAAATCGGGATGGAGTGCTGAAGAAACAACGACTTGTGCCCTCCTACCAACTGGAATCTGTAACATCTACTATGTCTAAGGGCCCCTGCTCCACTGTGCTCCCTAAGAATAATACCGTACCATCAAGAGGGTATCGACTCATGATATCCCGTTAGTCCATAATGGAAGAAGAATCCAATGTAGCAACAACTACACATGGAACATGCCCATAGTGTTTCCGCCAGCCCGTAATCAACTCCCACTGCTCTGCCCTATCTGCCAATGGAAGTTGCCAGTATAAGGAAGCCCCTCTCTCTATAATGGGCCAAAGTGGGCAAGATATGCTACAAGCCCCATCGATGCACTCCCGAAGAGTGCTACTCACTGAAAATACTGCAGCTCTGCTGACTGCGTGTACATCTATCTGCACCTCATCCCTGTGTCGACCCATAGATGGATGCTCCACCACCTCCAATAGCTCCTCCCACTCCTGATCAGGAATGTCATGTTCCTGCTATCTACTAGCCCCCTGCAAAACAATCCCATCAACCTCCAACGTCTCCAGAGGATATGGATCTGCAACTGCTGTCACCATACTTGGTGTCTGTGCATCTGACTGATCCTACTCAATGACTGACCCCAAGTTTAGCAACATATCCATCATGGACTCAATGTGAGCTTCCATCTGGCTCTCCCCCAAAGGACTATCATGCATGATGTGCATATTATCCTCCTCAACTTACTCAGGTTCCATCATATGATGCTCTGGCTGAATCGTCACAAGTGACTCATCACCCAGAGTATCTCCCGTAGAGTCCTCTGACTGCTCACACTGTACACTGGAATGCAGCTTCAGCCTACTTCCATCAACTCCGCATGACCGCTCTTGCTCCCTAGAAGCGTCCTCAACTGATCCTATGGACTCATCTAAGGAACAGTCCTCACTCTGGCATATAGAAGGAATGCCCTCCTGTCTTTCCTCTGCCACATCATCTACATCCCTCAAACATGAGTGATTAGGGCCCCAAGGTTCTTTTCAAATGAAGAAAAATCCCTTCCTCCTCAGCTCATTCCTGCTGCCTGACCCACCAAACTGGAACAACTCCTCCCTGGTCAACTGTCTCCTGAATAGCCCAATATTCTGCTAAACCAGCCCTTGGGCTAGCTCATAAGCATCAGGTGAGACAAACTGCTCTCTCCTCCAAATGCTCAACAACCGAGTCTGCAACTCTCGGACAATGGTCTCATGGTCTCTCATACATGACGACAAGATGGACTGCATATGTGCTATGACAGTATCAGGATGATGTCTCCTAATGCTGAAGAAGCATTGGAACATCTGCAGGATCAAGTCATCACACTCAAGGTCAAACACGATGACATAAGTCTTGAATGTGGCCAAACCCCATAAAATTTCAAGCTTCTTCCCAAAGGTTGAGCTTGCACTGTTGTACAAATCCTGAAAAGTCTCTACAATAAACCTCATAATCCTCCTCATAACATCATCATTATATGGAGCTATAGGTGCGGTCAATTTCATGATGTTACTGAGGCAAGCTGCAACTGGGAGTGTGACCCCTTCATAAGGTTCCTCCAAAAATTTGGGCTGTATAAGAGCAAGCATAGCAGGCTTTAGAGCCTAGATCAGTTTCTTCCCTTCTTCTTGGCTTATTGTGGAAAGAAGTTCATTAAGTTCAACCGATTTGGATAGAACTCTCCATGTCATATTCATGTGTTTCAATTATGTCCCAAGTGCAAGGATTTTGTGACCAATCCCCAATTCTTCCTGTAAATCTTTTGGCTGTCCTTTTTGAAGGATGGCATAAATTCCTCTTAAAAAGGGTCTGCTGTTTGGTTTTTTTTTCTGGTCTTCCGATGCATGGTGGTTTAAGGAACCAACTTCTATTTTTTTTTCATCAATAGGTTTAGGAATCCCTCCATGGTTCAATCAATGATGACAAAAACACAACAATAGTACCCGATAATGACTAGCTCACTCAGGCCTTCTCACATCAGCGACATAAGTCTGATCTCATGGACAAGTAGCAACTGACTTTTAAAAATACATGGTTGGCAGCATGCTGTAAAGTTCCTTATTAAGAAACCCTCAATTTTCTCAATAAATTTCTGAATTTGTGATAAATTTTTATGTGGAAATTTTCATCAAACAGTTCAGTTATGCAATACTGTAGATGTTTTAGCTTCAAACAGATGTATATAGTGAACAATACGCCTTCCAAGATGAATTCCAACGTTCTCACATTTAATGGCTCAAAATTTTACCCAAGTCTATTACATAATTTTATTGTAATGAAACCAGCAAGATCACTGTGCAACTATACTAAAATATAACGGGTTAGAGGAACCTGGCGTGACACAGTGGTGTCTCTTCAGCTTGAAAATCAATGCCTCGTGCAACTTGAGAAATGGTGGCTTCTACCTCCAAGGAATATCAGATATTAGGCAATGAATGAAATCTCTGCTCTAGTTATAAAGGAGTTCCAATCTACTGTAGGTGACACTAGTCCTTTAACATACAAGCTCCACAACCAATACTCGTCCTCCTTGAAAAATGACAAAAAGACCATATGCTGTCTTGTGGAAATATTCAGCCAACTTCAGGAATTTGTTTCACTAATGGCACTCATAAATTCAGCCTTATAACATATGAAGAAGCCTATGGTGGTGCAACCAGACTATAGTATATAAAGAAATTTTAGGCTTAGGCCTTGCCAATCACTGATAAATATGCCCAGAATTCAGTCTTTCTAAACATATACAAAATTAATGATAATGATTCTCAAGTTTGCCAATAATCAGACTTTATCCTAGCAATATGGATCTCTGTCTTTTAGTAAAAAATTATTGTGCCAAAATCTCTATCTGTCAAGAAATTAACTCGCCTAGAAATGTAAGGAACTTGTCCTAACATATACAAAGGATTTCAAATAAGAATTTTTCCAATTTATAAGAAATTCAAACTTCAATAAGTCTGCTCCAGAACTTGGTATATTGACAACCCTTGGCACTGTAGAATTCCAGCAGTCATATTCAACCCATAAATGGCCCTTCCACACATCATGTATTTGATTTTGACTCAAAAGTCTACTGCAAAGTGGCCCCTTTCTTCTGGTTAAACTCAACCTTCATGGAAGAATAAATATTCTTCTTGCAGACCACGAATCTTGCTAATAACTTGGCGCCTCCTTTTTGATTTCATAATCTGAGTTGGCTTATCAAATGGGCTGAGAAAATGAGAAATAATATTTGGCTCAGGCAGCTGGACAACACGACAAATTCACTTTTGAAGAATGGCGGCTCAGACCCACTGTGTTTTACGGCTCTCTTGCAAACTGTCTCGACTTCACCATAATTGTGTGCATTCATCCCCATAATTTTATGACAGTGAAATTTTCAGACGGCTATAGGAGACACGTTCACGATTCTCCCCTGAGAAATGCATGGATAAACTGGCGACTTTGGATCCACAAATCTGACAGTATTCTAAATTGCCAACAACACAGGATTAGAAAGTCCACCCGTAAACAATGCAAAGGAAAATTCAGCTCATTGATTGATCAATTGAAGCTTCAAAGATCCATTTCCTATTCGAACATAGTTGTGTGCTAAAATATTTGCATATTGGAACTTTATTGATGCGGTGCAAAAGTATGGAACCTGATCTCTTTTTGGTTCACTTTCTGGTGAACATACAGAGCCATTGAATTTTTCTTGAGAGAAAAATCCAATCCAGTCACTTGCTAATGGAGAAAGGTGGTTGAATTTTACAGTCACTGACTCAACTGTTTCACCCTGACTAAAGACTGCAATGTGGGATGCACTTGTCTTTAAATGCAAAGGGGATGATGACAACCCGCTACAACTAGCTCGAAACTCGATTTGTCCTATAGCGTATAGCCACTCACCAACTCGACTGATTTCCCTTCGAATATAGCTCGGTTGCTGCGTCCAATTCTCACTGTCTCGGCTGCTATAAAGACACGCTACCGCCGCCCGATTGTGAGATTATTATTTTCGATTCCTCGACTAAGACGGAAGCACGAATTCAATATTAATCGCACAACTTGGAATTGAACCTCCACATGAACAAAAAAAAAATACAGTGAAATTTCCGACTCCTTCAATTCGAAAAAAAATTAAAGTGACTCTTTCATAACTTTAATTCTCCGTAACATTTTACCCTTTTTGGCGACGTGTCCAGAATTTCAATATTCTTCTGTTTGGCTTCCCAGATCTGGATCGACCTACAAACGAAATTTCACATGCTCAGAAATTTTTGACGGAAAAATGAAATTTTTGGTTTGATACTAAACTTCGGACTTGGTCGGACTTCCGGCTGTGGTCATGAGAATCGATCCTTTTTTTTTTGATAATCATGCCACGTATGACCTCTCTTAAATATTATAATCATCTGCGTTTTTATATAATTCTCAGCCCTCACGCCTTGGTGTAAGGACTCGGAACTAATAATATGATGGCCCTATTGAAATAAATATATATGGAGTTGCAGCTTCGGCGGCTCTAGTAAACAGAGGAATAAACATAGAACAATGACAGCCACAACTGAAACCCTTGATTTTCGCTTCAAGATTAACCCATAAATTTATCTGCAAAACCCTCAAGCTGGAAATATCACCAGCTCCGATACCACTGTAATATCCCCAAATGGTATATTTCACTGAATTTTCCTAAATTTACTTATATGCCATAAATTCAACATTTATTTAATAGAATATTGCCATGTAAAATTAAACACATAAAATACTGCAATCCAATACCACATAGAATAGGAGAAATATCAACTTTTATTATAACTAATAAGAGCGGTTTACATATAGATTTGACCCAGAAAGTGCTGAGATGGAAAAATGGCCAACAATACAATCTGCTGCACTACTACACGGCAATGGCCTCCAAAACTGAACTGCTGCATTCTCCCTCCGGCAACAGCTGTCGCTGAACCCACTAAAGATAATGAAGCCCAAGTTGAAGATATGAATGATCCTCACACCAATATCTGAAGCTCTGTGAAACTTCTAAGTGAAGTCTCCTCAAGAGTATTGGGTTTCCGTCCAACACTCACAAATCACCAGAGGGTTTCCGTCTTGGGGCTACGGCTGAAGTAGAGAACCATGTCCTCAAACCTATCATACAAAAGCAAATGATATACTCCAAAGATATGCCTCAATGGCCTCCTCCCTTTCTTTTATAGAACTCTTGGAGCCTTCTAGAGCATTATTTTATTATTATTTTATTCATGGTGCACTTTTCCCTCTTATTAAAATATTCCTTTTTAATGTAGAAAAGAGTAAATTGGCTACCATGTTTCCCCTAGTCACTGAAACTCATGTTCAATAGTCCCATCATGGAGGTATCCTCGTCCCAATTCCAATGAGCTATTATACTGAGTTGTTCTGTCATGTATTCCTCCCAGAAAGCCACTGTGAGCATAATTAGTTGAGTTAAGCCCATAAATAACTCAAATTTCCGAAAGTTGTCGGAATGCACCGGAACGAAAGACAAACTGCTCAGATGATGGAATATATCAAGAGAATGCCATCCGAACACGCCTGCTGATGCCACCAACCTGTACTTGTGTCCGATCTGCTCCTAACTCTGGAAGTCAATCCTAGCCCTGTCATAGATTATACCAAAAAAAGGAATATCACAGGAGCACATGTAGAGCTGATGAAATGGTTAGTGAACAAATGGGATGTTCAATATCAATGCTTTAACATTGGCGACCATTGGTTCGAAATCGAGCTCAAAGATATTCATTTTCTCACTGGATTATCCAAAAGAGGAGAAAACATATCCTTGTTTGGAGCTAGATAGGATGGCTAACCTGTTGCTAGTTACAAACAAGAGTTTTGCAGTGATGCGATAGATCCAAAGGATAATCGCATAGACATAAAGACTATCTTGTGACTAGATCTCAAAGTGATTGCATTCATGGTAACTAGGCTGTGTGGAAGTGCGGCTCCACATGTAGCCACTAAATCTCAAATTCAGACTGCGGTAGAGTGTTTCAGAGGCACCATTTTCAAATGGTGTGAAGGGGTATTGGCCAACATTAAAGGCCAACTAACCAAAGCAAAGAATGAAAAGTTAAATTTTTTTTGGTTATGGCGCCATTCTAATTTCTTTTTCTTTTGAGAGAATCCCACTTCTTGCCCCTCAGATTATTCCAGTAGATTCTGGGGAGCCTATAGAACCTCAGATGGTACGTTGGGTTGCATTAATCTCCTACCATGGTGGCAATGACAGTTCAGTGGTTCGGTTCACACCGACGTACTTTATGTGGTTGCAGAACCAAGTCTTCACAATTGAAGACTTCCCTTATGCAGTTATATATTTCAGAGGTGATCCTGAGATGTCCTTGCCTCCAGGGGCACAGTGGGACGAATCATGTAAGTGAATCATTTTGATGTTTTTAATCTATTTTTTTTTTTGTTTTTTATCGTCCAATATTGATAACAAAATTTAAAAGCAGATGTTGGTCCATGACGACCAGCTACACTCTGCCGCTTTGAAAGGCAGCAATCAAAGCCTATAGTGCCACCACAGGATCAGGTAACAGAAATCCTAACTGATATGGAACACAACCTGGAGAGGTTAACCATAGATATTCCCAAGATAGGGACAGATGACATTCCTCTCCGTCTTCAGAGACATGTTACAGGTGTAACAGGACAATTTAGGAGATTCATGCACAAGGTGGCACGTGCCATAGTCTACTACCATGAAAATCATCATGGATAGTGGATGATCATTGTGGATTGGCATATTTTTTTTTTTGTATTAGTGTTTATCAGATCATAAGTTGTTTGAACCTATGATCACAGACGATGTAATATTTTTTGAAAACAAACCTATCTATGATATTACTACTTTCTCTGAGTATCTTGTTCAACATGTATCGAATGTTGTTTTGGTTTACTGTTTTAACGTTGCAATTGTATATCTAGAACAAGATTAGTTAATGCATCAGCCAATGTGTTTAAATTTCTTGAAATGTGTTGATATTCGATGTAATCAAACTGTCTTTCCAAGAGACGAACCTTCAAAAATAATCTGAATAACACTGGATTTTTAATTGTGTATACTCTGTTTAAATGTAATACAATGAGTTCTGAATCTAACCTAATGATCAAATATCGAATACCAAATGAAATGGAATCAGATAATAACTCAATGACTGCGCTATATTGTGCAATATTGTTTGTTGTTTGACCAAGGCTTACCCCATGCATAGAAACTAACTCATGAGTGGGTGAATAGATAACCCAAGTTGTGGAAGAAATATTCCGTGTACTACGACAGGCACCATTAGAAAAACCAGTGTACGTTTGAAGGGATGTCGACATTTGCAATATCAAGAGTAATCAAGATAAGCAGTGATAGTAGTAAAAACAAACTTAAACTAGGCACACTTATTTAAATCTAAGGCACACTATCTAGAAAAATAGCTAATATACAAGTGAGATATTCACATGAGAATCAAGCATAATATCTCTTCAGATAAAGACCATTTCTGGGCTTATCTAAAGAGACCCTGTCATAATCAGTCAATTCATAGGCCCCTTTGGCAAGAACTCGCTTGAAAATGTAAGGATCATGCCCACATTGGTTCGAATTTCCCAGATCCTAGCTTATCTTTAGCTTGATCATATACTAAGGCTAGGTCACCTTCTGAAAAAACACAAGGTGTAACACTTCGATCATACTGAGCTTTCACACGTTTCTTATGAGCTTTGGCAGCTAACGCAATGGTGTGCTGAGTTTCATATAATTGTGTTAAGTATAAAAATAAATTTTCCTCTTTAGAGGTAGCTGGTAGTAACTCTATGGCTAATTGGAGTGATAATATTTCACATTCAATGGGTAACATAGCTTCTAAATCGTAAACTATTTGAAAAGGAGTGAACACTGTAGCAGTTTTTGCTGAGGTTCGGTATGCCCATAGTGGCAGTGGCAAAAAAAGCATGGTATGCCAATTCGATTTGTGAGTTCTGATAATCCGTTTAATCATGGTGGTTAAAACTTTATTAACGGCTTCAACCTGACCATTAGCCTGTGGGTAATATGGAGTAGAGTTATCAGGGCGCAAGCCAAGTTGATCGGAAAGTTCGGTCATCATTATATTTCAAAAATGACTCCCATGGTTAGTGATAATAGCTTGGGGTACACTGAAACGAGCAATCACATGATTGAATACGAACATAGCTTCAGTTTTTCCATCTTCCACGAATGTAGGCATCGTCTCAACCCATTTGGTAAAGTAGTCGACAGCGAGAATAATATACCCATGCCCCCCGGCTGAGTGAGGGTTACATGTAATGAAATCAATGCCCCATTTCGCAAAAGGATGAACAACAATTATTAGGTGAAGAGGAGATGGAGGCGCACACATCTTTCGATAAAAAATTTGGTAGTTGTGGCATTTTCGGACTGCAATAATACAATATTTGAATAATGACAGCCAGAAATAGCCAGCACGCAATATATTTTGGGTTGTGGCAAACCCAGACATATGACCACCACATGCTCTAGAGTGGCAGTCATTCAGAACCTTTTTAGCCTCTTCGTGAGTTATACAATGTCAAAAAATATAATCCACACCATGATGATAATGAGTGTCTCCAACAATATTTTATTGCTGAGATTGATAACGGATTCTTCGTCGATTTGAACGTGAAATCTCTGGGTGAAAGGCTTGGGTTTGAAGATAAATGATGATATATCCATACCATGGATCTAATGTACTGATAAGAAACAGAGATTCACCTACAATGAGATTCTCCACCACGGTTTCCGTCTCAGTATTGGGAAAGTCATGCATAAGTTCTGCAAACACCAGTGATTTATTTGATTTAGATTTCTTGAATTCCAAATCAAACTCTTGTAGGATAACAATCCAATTAGAGTATTTTCCCCCAAGTAATTATTTTGTAAAAATGTACATCATCGGGTTAAAATTAGATATCACAGTTGTCTTTCGTAACGTTATGTAATGACGAAATCTTTGGACAGCTTGAACTGCTACCAAGGAAAATTTCTCCACATGCGAATATTTAATTTTAGTCGGATTCAAATTTCGACTTAGATAGTAAATCACATGTTCATTGTGAGATTCATCCTCTTGAACTAAAATCATTCTAATGGTGGAATCAGAGACTGCCAAATATAAAAGTAATCCTGGCTGTAATTGGGTGGATGCAATAATGGTGCATGGGGTTAACGCGTGTTTTAGAGTATCAAAATATCGATCAACAATCTCATCCCAAATAAAAGGAACATTTTGTGTCAACAACCGGGTAAAACCTTTTGTTAACTCAACATAGTTCAAAATAAATATATGTAGAAAATTTTCTTTCCCTTGCAAACTTTGGAGTTAGCGAAGTGTGAAAGGAGGAGGTAAATTTATGATGGCCTCAACCTTAAAAGGGTCGACACGAATTCCAATTTTCGAAACAACGAATCCCAGTAATCTTCCTGATTGCACACAAAAAACACATTTGTGCGGATTCAAACAAATCTTGTAATGCCTACATCTCATAAAAATTGCTCGTAAGTGAGTAGGATGATCATCTCTATGTAATGAGTGAGAAGGTAAATCATCCAGATAAGGCTGTACAATATGTTTGATATCATGAAAATCATAAAAAATTGCCGTTTGAAAAGTTGCACCAACATTCTTTAATCCGAAAGGTAATTTGAAATAATAAAATGTCCCCCAAGGACAAATAAACGTTGTTTTTGGTTGATCAACAGGGAGTATGTTTAATTGATTATATCCAGAAAATCCATCCATAAATGAGAAAATTTCATTTTTGGCACAATCATCAATGATTTGGTTGATATAGGGAGTAGGATAATTGTCTTTTGGACATGCTTTATTAATATCCCTATAATCAACACATAATCGTATAGTCCCTTGTTTCTTGGTAATGGGAACTATGATTAGATACCAAATTTGTTAATGGAATTGGATAAATAAATCTTGCTCGTAGTATCTTTTCAACTTAAGCTTTAATAGCAACAGATTTTCGCGGATGTATGAGACGCAATCTTTGTCTAATGTGTTTGGCATCCGAGTATGTTTTTATTTCATGAATGGAAATCTTTGGATCGAATCCTAGCATCTCTTCGTAGGACCAGGCAAATATGTATTGAAATTCTTGAAATAGGGCTTTATATGTATTAATTTCGTCAATCGTACAAGAAGCACCTATATGAATGTTTTCAACAATTATAGGTTTGACTGATATTTCAATAGGAACAATTGTAGAAATTTTTCCCAAATTAATCTCAGAATCCAAATTTGTAATCGATATGGGATTCTGTGGTTCCTTTACATAATCAATCATAAAAATAGACGAAAAATCATTTTCAAACCTATCAAGGTTAGGTAAAAATGAGGATTTATGATGTAGATCATCCCAGGGAAATTCATCAATAGACATAAATTCTCGAATACTTTCATCAGTATGAAACACTTGGTGAAAAGGATCGGAAATTGATGTCAAGGCTAAGCTTGATAGTGAAGAAGATTTTGCGGTGATCACATTCATTGGATCAGAATTAGTTGAAAGTGTGTTATAAAATGACTGTACTGCTTCATATGCCATCTCAAAAGGACTCAAAGGCATCTTTCCATTGAAAGGATCCATTTCTGACTCTAAAGGCACTATCCAAGTGTCATAAAATGGAATAGTGCTTGATGAAATCATATTGATGTTGGCAATGATATGTGGTACATTGGGTGGAGGCATAAAGAAAGTTCCCATCAAAGTGGAGTAATTTACTAAACCTACCCCAACATCTTCATATGGGATAGTCGATTTTCCAACATGTTGGATATTGTCTGTAGAAGCCGGGTCGGACTAATAATATGATAGCTGATCGATTTTCACAATATTTCCTTTATGAGAAAACATGATTGACTGAAATACGGATGAAACGACAACATTCAAGGCATAAGACCAACTTCGACCCAAAATAAGGTTTTAATCCAGAGGGGCATGAACTACTTCCACATCTAGATTAAATTTTTTTACTTCGACTTCTATTGGTAGATCCTGAAGTATTCCAGACGGATGGAATCCTCTTCCATTAAAAGCTTTAAGGATTGTCGGAGATTGGTTGAGTTTCGGAGAACCAAGAGTTTTCCAACAATTTAATGACATTATGCACGTGGATGCCCCCTCATCAATTATAGTATGAAAAAATCGTCTGTATTTTTTACTAATACTAGAATCTGAAAAGCCATTTGATGAGGGAGTCTTGGTGTAAAATTTTCTAAATTGAAGACCATGAGGTTAGAATCCTGAGGATATATAGCTCCAATAGTTGATGAAAGTAATTTCCTTTGTTCTGGACATGATTGTGGCACTTCTAAGGCTGACATTGATGAAGGGGAAATCGCCAAGTCTTCAACAATGTTGTAGTTCTGAGCAACTCTCGCATGTGGATTGAAAGCTGATTTTCGAAGTACACCTTTAGTAGGCAGCTTAATTACTAGATTAGGATTAGGTTTCTTGATATGAAGTGGATCAGAAACAGAAGGAGATGTTGTTGGTGTTGAATTAGAATTTTCTATCTCTTTACAGTTACATGATTTTTACTTCCATAGTCTTGTGATCGCGTCACAACCATAACCTCAGACATCATTAAAATATTTGCCGATGAATTTGAAGAAGATCCTATCATTTTGCTATCTTGAGTAGGAAAAGGATCCTTCAAGACAGTGGGTGTGGGTGAACCTTTGACGAATTTAGAGACCTTAGAGAGATGCGGGTACTCTTTGGTAAAGTGATCCTCGTCACATATAAGAAAAGGATAACGAGGTTTTCGTTTATCATTAGATGGTTCATTCTTTTCGATTTTCTCTTTGGGAGACGAAGTCTATTTGTTTTTATGATTTCCTTTCTTCTTATTACCGGTTTTAGATCTAGCTGTAGATGAATCTACAACATGAATGTCAGCAGAAGTTTCAAGGGAAGAATCTCCTTTCGGTGAATCTGGTAAAGTTATGATAGGAGAAGTAGGTTTTAAAGACTTCTTCTTACTATTATTCGCGCTAACTAAACCAATTACACTGTCTGCAGAATGATACCCTAAAGGAGTTGCAGTTATTTGACCAGGACGTGGTAAATCATGAATTTTTTCGTATAAAGTACTAGACTGTGTATTTACAAGTTCTAAGTACTGAGCTTGAGAAATGACCTGTTCTTCCGTAACAACCCCTCCCTTAGCCACATCTTCAGTGATCTTTGGAAGCAATGATTTGATGAACCATCCTGCCAAGATCTGATCTGGAATAAATGCCTTCACTAAACGTTTTCTACGTCTCCATTCATGTATGTGATTTGATCTGTATGTAGACGTAGATTGTTTTAATGAAGTCAAGAGTTTCATTCCAATGTCGTATCTGACTGGAAACTGAAAGTGTGTTAAGAAAGCTATTACTAACACGTTGAAATTGTTGAATGAGCCACGTGGTAGTTCAATTTACCATTTTGTAGCTAAACCTATCAGTGTTCTCTGAACAAGTCTTAAACGAATGGAATCATCAATCAAAGAGTTGGATGCACACCAAAGGTGGTAAGTCATGCATGGTTTGAAGGGTCCTCTCCTGATTTACCTTCAAACTTAGGAATATCAATGGGAAACTTGTTTGGCATTGGCGGCAAATACAAAAGATAATAGATTGGATCATTTGTTAGGCGCAAAAAATTAGGTAAATCCAAAGTTGCTATGAATGAAAACCGATGGTTAGGGTCCTGTTGAGTAAATTGATAACCTTGTGGAACTATACTAATACCAGGAGGAGGATATCTAGGATATCCTAGAATAGCCTGTGCATTTGGGATTGGAATGTCTCTCGAATAACCAGGATTAGCTAGACCATACTGGGGTTGAGCTGGTATCTGATACGTGTACCTAGGGTATGGTTGATGTTGGTATACTAGATTTTGTGCTATAGTTCCATATTGATATTTCCCTTGATATGATTCATAAAAAAACTGAGGTTGGCTTGTTACAATGGTAATTGTACCAGGTTGTCTCGCAGGCAGCTGAACAATGGTTTGAACTGTGCGTCCAGGTTGTTGTGCAGTGAATACAGGGATTTGTTGTGATACTTAAGGGGTTGTTGAAATAGGGGCTACATAAATTCTCGGGATAGGTGTGGTAGCTTGAACAGAAGTTGGTGCAATAGTTTGAGGTGGAGTACTAGGTGTACTCGGACCAGGCTGCTGAACAGTACTAGGTGCAAATACCTGTGGTATAACTTGAAGCGTAGGTTGGACAGGTTGCTGGATTTGACTGTAACCAATCGGCTGACCAGGTTGATTGTAGGGTACTTGCACATTAGGTTGCAAATTATGTTGAGTTTGTGATGGATCCCACACCGTGTTTACTCTAGGATATGGAGGTCCATTGAAGGTTGTGCTACATAAGACGGACCATAACTAGGTTGATAATTTGGAACGTATGTTTGATAGTTGGCTGGATAATTCCCACTGAAAGATTGACCTCCCTGAAACAATTATTGTTCCGGGTAGAACTGTGGCCCTAAAAGAGGCTTCTGTCCTTGGAAAGACGGTTGCCCTGGCATAGGGTACTATCCTTGAATAGGTTGCAGACCCTGAATTGAGTATTTCCCTTGAGGTTGATATTGTCCTTAAGGTATGTACCGACCTTGAGGTATGTAATGTCCCTGAGGTATGTATTGTCCTTGAGGTTGCCCCTCAGGCGGTAAATTAATACCTTGAGGTTGCCCCCTAGGCATTAAATTACTACTTTGAGGGTCAGGGTTAGGAATGTTTCTAGACATCATGTAAACTTGTTCGACGTTCAAATTTTTGGTATGTGATTCATTTGGACTAGGTGATGATACAATTTTGTCGGGAGAAGGAGATGTTCCTAAGAAAGTACCAAAAATTGACTGGTATCCCGCAAGAACAGACGGACCACCATACAATTATGATTCTAGTGATGTAGAAAACATGGATGACTCACTAGACATGTTTAATGAAGGTCTGTAATTAGCTCTTGGTATGGCGTAAAAAGGAATTGTGGTGAATAGTTTAGACTAGAATTGTGTAGAAAGTTTGTTAACTGAGAATACCAAGGATCTTGTTTGAAAGGGATATAGTAAATTGATTCACGTGGCCAAATATCTAAAGATTCTTGATGTGAAGGAAGAACAACTTCTTCCTCTGTGTTAGTAAATTCTTTTATGCTAATGAGACCAGGATGAAGGTTCTTAGTAATGTGAAACTTCACTCTGGGTGAATTAGGACGACCAAGGGTTGGAGTGATGAAATCTGAAGCGGGCTCATATGTAGCAGGTTTAGTTTATGGTTCAAAAATTTCAGGCTCAATAGCTAATAATTCATAAGTTGTGGAAGCAATTTCAACTAGTTCAGAAATTGATATTTTCCTTTAAGAACAATCAGTTGTTTGAGGTTGATCTACTTCGTATTCAGGATGAATGATTACTGATGTTCATTTGTGTTTAGTTGATCCAGTCCCTGATTTTTGTCCTTTCTTAGATTTAAGTTTTTCTAACTGGCTTGGTGTGTACTTAGGGGGTTTCCCCTGCATTCTATGGGATTTTCTAGGTAATTCAGCCACGATTAAAAGTTTTAACACACGAAATCAAAGAAAATTTCAATAAAATGTCCTAAAGTATCTAAGGAAAAAACCAAATTGATCACATGCCTACAAAATATAAGTGAACAATCCACACACAAACATCAGATTCCCACACTAAAAACACTAGTTGGTGATGAAATCCAACGTCGTAGAATTTTAATGTGGAAATGGCAGTTGGAATAGTTACCCTGACAACCTGCTTAATGAAATAGTCTGGTGAAACTCTCTCCACTTATACCATATCGAAGTGAAAAGTACCCTCCGGAAAGTCCATGTGCTTCTAGTCGACATCTGTTCCAGGTACAGTGGGACCTTCCCTCCACCATCACCTTGGGAAAAATCCTAAAGTTTATAGCCACTAAGGTCACCAACGGGAAAAAATGTACCTGGGGGAACAATCTACGATCTAATATACACACAAGGGAAGAGTAACTAGCTCAATCCCCTTGAAAGCTCCTTGATATAATCTAAGGTTTACCAACAAGTGACTCTGGGCTCCTCGACAATAGTCTATCCGAGGTTTACCATTTTTAATACGTGCACATCTGCTATCTTTCCCAATGATATAGGTACGATTACCTCACTAGTTCCGGCATGATCTCATGCTTGACTCTTTTAAGAAGAGATTCCCAGAGCACAAATGCTACAATTTGATTTTTCCTACTGCAAGATTGTTACTTGTTTGTTTGAACTGTCTCAGAATTTTAATTACAACTTGGTCCAAGACACTAGCCTAAGCTATGTTGGTGGAAACGAGCCCTAGAAAATGTAAAATATCTAGATTGATTTTATTAAATCGTTGTTTTTAATTTGGTTGTTTCTTAAGACAGAAGGTATGGAAGTGAAACTTCAATGATGTTTAATGACCCGACTCAAAAATACGCTAAATGCATCTAAATGGAAAGTGCAACTCTTTTCTTTTCAATGAGACTTATTTAAGGGAAATATTTGAGAGATTTAATAGCTTTTAAAGCACCAATTCTTTCTTTCATAAACAAAAATCTTTGAAAAGAAGACGATTTGTTTGAGAACTCAATTTCACGAAAAAAATGATCAATTGTTCATTTGAAATGAAATTCCTTTATCATTCAGATGAGAAACTAAAATTATTAAACAAACCATTTTCCAAAAAGAAAATGATATCTAAAACTCCTAAAAACATAAAATTCAAAACCAAAAGAAGAAACTCTAATTTTGAACTCTATCTAGAAAGTTTTGAGGACGTTTTCTCTTAGTTTGTGATCGAACCAAGACCAATTTCCTATTATCTCAGCAGAAATGAAAAAATCCAACAATGGTTTAATGTAAAATTCAGGCCTTAACAAGCTAAAAGCTCTTCTAAATTTTCAAATGAAAATGAAAATAAATTTTCATAAAATAAAGGTTTTCAACAAGATTAATGGCTCAGAAAGAAAACGACATCATACCGGTACGCTAAGGTATATGAAGGTTTCTGGTATGGAAAAAGAAGAAAGTATGGAAAACATTCACTCATAAAATGAAAATTAGATGAAAAAATCACACAGATGCAAAATTTGTTGAAAGAAATTCACACGTAAGATTTTGACAATCAAGACAAGTTGGGGCAAACACAGAGAATTTGGTAATCTGGCTCCTAAAAAGAGAATTCTTAATTTTTCAAAAATTTTCCACAAGTATGTAGGTTCTAATGGAGAACAGTGCGGTACCACACTGTTTTGAACTAAAAACTACGGAGGCTACGATAGTGTTTTTAAATAAAAATTGTAAAGGCCAGGAAAAGTACATAAAAATATAAATTCAGATTTTCTTTTCAGGGTTTTTGATAAGTTATCTACCCAACCCAGTTTTAGACTAAAAAAAATCAGAAAACTCTTAAAATTCAAACTGAAAAATAAAAAGGAAAACTAATTTCTTTCCCCAGTGGATTCGCCATTTTGTTATGCAGATAAATCACTCTTGTGGAAAAGAGTGATCTCCCTAGTATCCTACGGATAGCTAGAAACAAACATCCATTTGTAAATTGTTTTCTATAGATTATTTGCAATTCAGAATTATTATAAACAAAGAAAGAGGACATGCCCCTACCTTGAAATCTGACGTTCGGTGAAGTCTTTTATCCAGACGCTCCAAAGAGGCTTCTTCAGTAAGTAGAACCTGAAATCAAAGACAAACAAAAGAATTAAAAACACCTGCAACATATAATTATTAAGAATAGCTAATATAACTTAGTGATCAAGGAATCTAAGTATTGAATTATTCAAATAAGCACAAGAAAAACTAAATGAGAAAAGGAGATCCATATGTATTATCTTGAATGAAAAGAGTAACTTTACAACTTGATGCCTTGATGTCGTACAAGTTCCTCCCGGGGTCTTGAACAATCATTCCTCCTTCAGATTAACAAGCCTTCCTCTCTCTAAACTAGAATTAAGTTATGGACATGAGTGTGTAATCATTCTCATATCAATAATAATTAGTGTAGAGAGTATGCTCTCTTGGGAATTTCTTTATCAATTACCTTATATAAGCTAGGTACCATCTACCCTTGAGACTGAAACATGAGATAAATTTATAGGTAAATGGAGGTAGTTTAAGTTCCATGAAGAGGGTGATGGATTCCTCTCATGAAGGGATTTGAGCTCCATATACGAAGGGATAAACTCCATGAGTGAAGGGAGAGCTCCATGAGTGGAGGGATAAAACTCGAACTGATCGCGCCTCTAGAAGCTTCCACTTGGGAGAATATTCATCCAGTTGGGCTTCTAGAACTTAATTTTTCCTTTATTTGACTATTTACGAGGTTTCACAGGTTTTATAAGAAGAACATGCAGGATGTACCGCAGGCTATAGAACAAATGTCCGTGGATCCGCAGGAAAGAGCTACGAAAAGTGCAGAGTTAGACTTTTTAGGGTTTTAATGAGATTTTCTCCAATTCCAAGACTTGGTTTAGGAACATTAGGGTTTTTGACCTCTAAGGGAGCATAATATAGGTAGTGATGAACCTATATAGACAGTCGAATGTCATGGTGACAAAATAACATGTAAAATGGCTAAGAACCTTGCTTATCATTCAAAGACAAAGCACATTGATGTTCAATATCACTTTGTGAGAGATATGGTTGAGGATAAAAAGGTCTTTCTGGTAAAAATGGACACTTTGAAGAATGTTGCAGATGCATTGAAGAAGTCTATGAGCATTGCAAATTTCTCTTGGTGTAGAGAAACAATGACTAAGCTCTCATGTGGAAAGAAATCAACAAGTGGGAGAATTTTGGGTGTGTGTTATATTCTTTCCATGACTAGCCCCATGCGTCAGGTGTAGTGCGGGGGGGGGGGTGCAAACCCCTCTATCAGGGGGATTTTAGGGGGGTAGCCCCCCTGCAGGGGGTCTGGGACAACACTTGAGAAAATATTATTGGACCCCATATTAGGTGGGCGGATCTAACTATGGTTTTTTGCATGGGTTTAGTACGTGGTTTTGGGCACGATGGTCTTCTGTCCATGGTATTTTTTAGATATGGTCAAGGGAACTACGATTATGTTCTAATCTAGGGTTAATGGATTGGGGTTTATGAATTATTTGATATGTATATATATGTATTGTAACATTGAAAGGAACATAATGAAAAATAAATCTAGCAGTCCTGGTTTTGGGATCCATGGGAAAATATCTGTGTATATATGTTTTATGTTTTATGCTCTCACTATTGTTTATTTTTTGTTTTAAGAGTTCATTTGTGGATAATTTCTATACAGGGCTAAAACCGACAATATTCTCTATGAGGTCTTGGTTATTGATGAAGTTAATGATTATATTGAAGGAAACAATGTTATATGGACAATGGATAGTCACGATTGTTGAAGGTTGGTTCAAGAGGGAGATGATTACCTCTCATTGAAGATAAGTACTTTTTATTTATGTTTCTCCTTGATGTCTTTATTTTTTTTTAGATTTATCGTTTTGATCATTGATTATTCTTCCTGCATGCATATTTGAGTATTTTATACTTCTAACCTCCTAATGAAATTTGATAAGTGTGTTGGACATTGGGTTCAACGCTCCCCATGTGTTTCGTGACATGGACTAACTACCTCTCGTGGATCCTAACTCTGGCGATTGTAGTGAAGACTAATGCATGTGGGTTTTTGTTTAACGATAATCGTGATTCCAACAAGTGGTATCAGAGCGACATGTCTCGAGTTCAAAAATCACCCGGCTCATGTTGGGGGGGGGGATATTGTTGGACATTGGGTTCAACACTTCCCGTGTGTTTCACGACATGGACTAAACGCCTCTTGTGTATCCTAACTCTGGCAATTGTAGCGGAGATTAATGCCTGTGGGTTTTGGTCTAATGACAATTGTTGGGTTTGTGTTATATTATTTCCACGACTAATCATGCGTGGGGGGGTAATAGGGGGGGTGATAGCCCCCCTTATACGTTGCGCTAGGCCAACATCGGGGGGGTCACAGGGGGGATGGTTTTCTGGTGGGCGGATCCGCCCATGGTTTTGTGCATGGGTTTGCACATGGTTTTGGGGTATGATGGTTTTCGACCCCTGGTATTTTGTAGATCCGGTCAAGGGAACTACGGTTATGTTCTAATCCAGGGTTAATGGATTTGGGTTTATGTATTCTTCGACATGTATATATATGTGTTGTAACACTAAAGGAATAGAATGAAAAATCAAGTTGGTCGTCCCGATTTGGGATCCAGGGGAAAATCTCTATGTTTATGTGTTTTATGTTTTATGCTCTTGCTATTGTTTATTTTCTGTTTTAAGATTCATTTGCAGATAATTTTTGTACAGGGTTAAAACCTACAACAATCGTGATTCCAACAAAGTGGATCCTTCTTAAGGATCATTTGAGGTGCATGAAAAGATGGCTAATGCAGGAATATAAGAGTTAGTTATAGAAAAGGAAAAGAGGCACCTGACAAGGAAATTGACAAAGTGCTCCTAATACCAATGTAAAATAAGAAGATACACAGGTATCTGAATACTACAAGGTATGTATGGTGTATTGCTTAAATTTTATTTTTCAACTGCAACATTGGATGGCAAGGTAAACATGTTGGATGGTGTTTGTCATTGATGTTAACCCATGGAGTTGATTGGGTTTGAATTTGACTAAAAACACCAGCCATTGATGTTAAATGGTTAATGAACACTTCTTAGTAATTGTCATATTCCATCAAGATAGTAGTTATACTGTTTGATGGTTGAAAACCCAAGTCATAGGATTTGTGTTCCCTAGACTGAGGATGTACCCCAACGTTGTCGAGAGTTTTTGGTAGGTCAAATCATTGAGTTTGGATTAGATATATATATTTCTCTGTTTATATGTGGTATGCCTTGAGATGCCTCTTGGTTTGATAGATATTCACAATTTAAGTTAGAGATCCCAATTTTGGGGCTAAAACCCCAAGGGGCAGTGACATGACACCTCCTCCTACGGTTTCAAAAGATGACATTGTTTATCACTGTAACCTCACCCCGTATAAGTTACATAACTTCAAAAACCAAAGACAATAAATTAATCATTGACTTAATGCACTCATGTATCACTTACAAAACACACCAAAGAGGGTTAGTGTACAATTACTTAGAGTTTAATCACCAAGTTATTAAAAGTTAATAAATTAAGTTAAATTTATTAAAAATCAAACTTAAGGTTTGAAAATAAAAATTATATTAAGAAATTGCGTCAAACTACCTTCACTCAAAATGAAAGTTACATAACTTCAAAAACCAAAAGAAATAAATCAATCACTGCCTTAATGCACTCATGTATCACCTACAAAACACACCAAAGAGGGTTAGTGTACAATTAATTAGATTTTAATAAAAAATTTATTAAAAATTAATAAATTAAATTAAATTTATTAAACATCTAACTTAATGTTTGAAAAGAACAATTATATTAAGAAATTGCATCAAACTACCTTCACTCACAAGGAGTGTCCCTTCCTTGATTTACAAGTCTAATCCAATTATTTTAAGATGTCGACTCTTTTGATTAAGTTACAAGACATATTTTATTTAAAATTTTAATTCCCTAAAGTTCCTATGGAGCCTGTCTCAATCCCCAACGTTCACATAATAAAACCCTCTCTAAAATAATATAAAACAAAGACATATGCTCCTCCAAAACATAACATTATCACATATTTTTTAGCTCTGAAGTTCCTTCAACTTACCTTGGGAAATATTCAGCCTTCCGAAGTAGAGATAGCATACAACATCTTGAATTTTTTGGCCTACCTGAGGACAGAACCTCTTCAACCTCCTAAGGATAAAAAGGTACCTTGATAAAAGTGTCGTCTTTGATTGTTTTTTTGGGCACACGATTCTGAATTAACTTGGGACTCATTGGACTATAATTTACAATGTAATTTCAAACTTCTTACATCTTAGGTTTTTGGCCTTGTCCCAAGATCTTGTTCAGCGGTCTTCTATTTGGAGTAATTTGGTTGCGTTTGGCTCTCTTATAGGGCACAACTTCCATAATAGCAAGTTCATAACTTGAAAGTTTGGCCTTGAGGAAAGTCACCTCCGTTGATCTATTTTGGTTAAAACTTTTCACTTTAGGTATGCACGTTAGGCCTTGCTTGAACTGTGTTATTTTACTTGTGTAGAAGTTCATTCTCATCGGTATAGGTTTGTCTCTGTTAGGCTTGTGAAATTGGTTGTGTAGAATATTTATTTATCTATCCAAAGTTAATCCAACCTAGTAACCAAGCCACATTCTTAGATATGTTAGAAACACCTTTATCAGTTATATGGTTTTTTATCACCATAATACTTTGGTTATAAGAGGATCATCGTTTGAGTATCAGTTCATGCACTAAGCCAATCATGAATTTAAATTTTTTTGAATTTGTTATCACTCCACCAGATTCCCAAGACTGAGGAAGGAATCCCAACAGAGGTAACCACAAACCAAGATTTTGACTTGGTATCTAGCCCTACCAAGTCGGAGAGGTCTCTCTCCACAAAAATCATAGCCAAGAGGTTGGATGAAAAAGGTTTTAGGCTAGCTTAGAAATGTAGAAGGGTTTGATTTTTTTGATTTGGGGTTGGGCTCACTGGATGAGGATTAGGTCAAGGGGACTAGGTTAAGGCCAATGAGATGGAATTGCAGTCCATTCGATGGGGAAAGGTAGGTAGAAGTCTCAAAACTTAAATGTGATTTGGTGAGATGGTTTAAGACTGATGAGGAGCTAGGAAGAGAATAGAAGATGATTTCTTCCTAAATTGAAGAAAATGGACAGATTATGAAAAATTTCCCAAAACATAGCATGAAAAACATGTATTCTACCTATCAACTTGAAATTTATCATATAATAGACATGTAAAATTTATGAGCTTACATAACATTCATACAAATGATCACAGAGAAAAAAATATGCCAAACATTCATACCACATGAATCCCAAGGAAATAGCTGCAATTCTTCATTAATTTCCAGGCCAAAATGGTTCTTGATCAATACACTAGCATTCAAATTGATTCCAACCTTTGAATCCTGTGAATATCTGAGATAAATAGACCTCAAAAAAACCTCCACTCATCCATAGGGGTATAATCCACGAGGTGAGGGAGATATCACACAAAAATCTAAACTGATAGCTAGAGTATATGATGAGAAAAGTGACTCATTCCTATCTCTAATGAACTGATTCATTACACCTCAACTGATGGAATTACCTAATGTATTTACCCTAGATAAAATTAAAAACTTGATATTTACATTTATCTTGACCATTTACATAAGTAAATTCCTAATTTTCTAAAGTCAAAATCAAATTGGAGTGAAACTTCAAAAATTTCTGAAGACTATGTAAAAAATCAATTTCCTTGTCAAACGCGCAGCGTCCAGGCAGAAAAATTTACCTCTGTTCAAGGCTGGTTTTGAGTGCCTTCCCGGTGTCCAAATCAACTCCATGATAGCTCATTGGAAATAAATTTGAGTCTGTTTTCAAAAAATACCTCCAGTTTTAAAAATGGTGCTCATTTGTATTGTCAAAAACCTGTTCTCCCAAGACTGGTAAACGCGCATCGACTAGGAAAATTTGGAGGCAAAAACATGAAATTTTGATGGTTTTTTGAGCTTTTGATGGACCACTTCTCCTCCAAAAAATCTGAAAATTTATAGGGTTGATGCCCTCATCAATATGAACCTGTTGGCAGTGGCCATTTTTCATTTGGAGGTCCCAAAAAAGAGCGTAGCGTCCAAGTCGCTACATGTTTAGGAAAATTTCTGCGTGAAACAAATACCCTTAAAAACACATAAGTAGCACATTTATAAAGACCAAATTTGGAGGCCTTCCTAGTGTCCAAATGGGGCCCAGGATAGCTTGTTGGAAATTCCTTCAAGTATAATTTCCAAATTTACCTTTTTTTTTCTAATTGGAGTTGATTTTCCTTATCAAAACTTAAGTTTCCCAAAATGGGTCAAAAAGTGCTGAATGAGGGTGTAGAAATGTAGAGTGTTGTTGCAGGAAATTTTTTGAGGACTTAAAAAACTCCAAATTGAGCTAAATATAGCTCAATGGAATTATCTCTCAATCTATTTGGCATTTTACTTATCAAGAAAGTCATTTGGACACTCCATCTAGGAGAAAACTTGATATTCCCAAGGTCACTCCAGAAGTGAAACAACTCTCTTGTGGCACCCGTCTTTTTGAAATTTATCTAAAAAACATGACACCTTTGTAAAGACTAAAGGATTTTTTTCTCCCTTTGCCTATGATGGAAAAAAAATCTCTAACTTTTATCAAATTCATCTTTTTTTTTGTCAGAAAGACAGTTTGAAGAAAAACCGACCCTATGAGTGGCAAATAACTTGACTCTTGGAATGAATTCTCAAAAAATGATGGAGAAATGATGTTTATGAGCTGAAATGACTTCATACTTACTGATATGACCTACCTTATGGCTCCTCTGCTCATATTTCTTTGATTCCATAACAAACCCTAGCTCAGTGGGTGAGGAAATTAGGGTTTGATGTAGGCAAAACAGGAGATTTAGGATTTCCTTGTAGAGGAAGGGGAATGATGGGGTTAGGGGCTGTATAAATTTTTGGAAATAGGGATAGATGTTAGAGAGTAAGGGAAAGTGGAATTTCAAGGATTGAGTGAGGGGAAGGGGTCCAAAAGGGAAAAACACAACCCTAACCTAGGAAGGTGTCAAAATTGTAGCAATAGGCTAGGGTTTGTAGGATATGAGGGAAATGAGAGGAATGGGAATGGGAAAAGTTTAGGGGAGGTATATGGAGTGTAGGTGAGGGTGAGCTTGATGGCTGATAGAGAAAATGAGCTCCTCTTTGGTGTTTTAATGGACTTTATACTTGATATATTGAATGAATTAGCTCTTGGGACCTATTTTACTTTCTTTACATTCATCTTTGAACTTTAACACTGTACCTTTGCATGTGAATTTTTCCTTTGACATCTGATCATCTGATGAGCTTAGAGAACACTAGGATTTGAAATTTTTTTCCTTTGACACGTGGAACCTTGGGTTGGCATCTTGGGAACCTTGTACTTATTACATTTGAAAGACATAAAATTACGTAATGAAAATAAAAATTATTACATTGTGAAATCAAAATTAAATGTTGAAATGATAATTTTTCTTTATAAGTCATCTTCACATGGCAAAGAGAATTTTATTGGATCACCCTGTACTTGCTGGCCTTATGTAATGGAATAGAGTTTTATTGAATCATGGAAACCCTAATGACCTAGTGAAACCTTGAAAAACCCTAAAAGACCTCATGAGACCTTGAAGGACTGAATTTCAAGATGACATGACTCACATTATGACATGATGAAATTAAATTTGCGAATGATGTACAGTCAGCAAGGTATGAAACTATGCCAACAAGTAATCAAATTTGAGGAAGAGTGATGTTTTTATGACTAGGGTTACCATTAGTGAAACAATTTTTAGCATGACCTAATGGAATGATATAAAAATTTCAGAGTGAGACACCTAAAATGATAATGAAATGAGTGATTTTGATCACTGATGGCAGAATGCATATTCTGACACTAACATTTACCTTATTGGGGATGGAAGCTCTGACAGAGGTGTTAAGAACCGCAAATATATGAGTTGAGCATATCAGTGTTTTCTTCCATTGGCCCAATACGGTCAAAAATAACTAAAAATGAAAGGTAGGACTGATTTTCTGACAATTCAATGACACAAACTGAATGAAACTGACTCAATTTGACTTGACTTGACTGAAACAAGACTCAAAAACTGAACGTAACCTACTTATTGACGACAGTACATCACCGAGACTTCAGGGCTTCAAATCCTGATGACAACCACCTACCTGCTGAAGACATATATACAATCATGTGAATTGATCCTTCCAGTGTAACCAATCCAGCAGATGGTTACTTGCTTGAATTCTGCTCTCACTTTCCTCGAGCAGGCAAAAAAAACAAAAACTAGGCCACTCCAGGTGTCTACTGAATAGGTGCTTTTGGTCCATGGAAATAAGAAAATACATTTTCCATGATAACTGTAGAAAATCAGTAAAAGGATATTCAAAAATATGAAATTTTACCCTGTATTGAGACTCAACAAAAACACAAGCACACTCTTCATTCTAATCTGAAAGAACACTTGGTTGTTGATCCATAGGATGGCACAGGGAAGTATGAATTTATACTGTCTGAGTGTTGACTACAAATTCCTAAAGCATGAGAAAATCTTATTCTTTCTCTGGAATACTATCTCTCTTAGGCTCATAATCCTCAAATTCATATTCTAAGTAATATTTGAATATAAAAAATTGTTTAATATTGGTAAACATGCCATCCCTATTTTCTTCATGAAATCCAGTGATCTTTGTTAGCTGATCTCCTTGCAGAAAATCATCATCACAAATAATTTTACTCACAAAAACTTCTGGTATGGCTTCATCAGTATCATGACTATCATCAATCAAACCCAGAATTTCATTTTCAATAATGGAAGATGCTTCAATCACACATTCTTGACTGTTTGAACAATGTAAGAGTTGCAAATCTACATTCACTTGGGTTGTAATATGATTGTTTAAGAGTTGATCTATCTCATCTTCAGATAAAGGAGAAAACTGAGTTTTAAAGAAATTTACATTGATCTGGTGATTTTCATTTTCAGGATCGGGAATTGGCACTTCTCTTTCTTGGTCCCAGTCTGTCTCATCTAAGGAGGGGGCTACTAATTCTTGTTGGTGATGAAAAGGGTTATCATGCAAAGGCTCAAGGATCTCTTCATCCAAGGAGGAAACTGCTATTTCTTGTTGGGAGGAAAAATCATTAAGGGATTCTATGATATTATCATCTAGACATTCTTCATCCCCATGCAAATTTTCAAGAAAATCAATGAAATTATTAGAGATCTCACAACAACTATCAATCATCGACAAGGAAGAATTAGAGCTTGATAATGTTGAAATAAAACTAAATGAAAGTCCTTTAGAGAATATAAACTAGCAGATGGTAGATCCTCATACCATGATCTCACTTTTTCCTCCAAGGTAGCCATAAAAATCTTCATCAGAAAATCTTCAAGAAACTCAATCTTTAGTCTATGCATATGAAAATGAAATTTGACCAAATGAGTGACTAGCATCTTCACCGTCTTGACCCTTAAACTTTGACAATCATGATTGCCAATCTATACGAGGAATAAGGTTCAGAAAACCAGGAATATGAGCTTGATTCATAGGAGCATACCTTCAAGCAATCAAATCCATTTTGAAAATAGTGAGTCACCATAAGTTCTTCAGGCTACCATTTCTTGAAGAGTGGAGTCGCCATGAGAATTCTGAATCTTGTGATTTTCTGACACTAGAGTCGCTAGGTGAATAATGAAAAACCTTCTTGTGCCTGATCGTTGTTCACCATCAACAATCAAATCTGATCTTTGTCGTACACCCAGGGAAAAGTTTGTCTCTTTGTTCCCCGACAATGACACCAGTATGTTATCACTCCACCAGATTCCCAAGGCTGAGGAAGGAATCCCAACAAAGGTAACCACAAACCAAGATTTTTACTTGGTATCTAGCCCTACCAAGTTGGAGAGGGCTCTCCCCACAAAAATCACAACCATGAGGGTTGGATGAAAAAGGTTTTAGTCTAGCTAAGAAATGCAGAATGGTTTGATTTGTTTTGATTTGGGGTTGGGCTCATTGGATGAGGATTAGGTCAAGGGGACTAGGTTAGGGACAATGAGGTTGAATTGCAATGCATTCAATGGGGAAAGATAGGTATAAGGATCAACACTTAAAGGTGATTTGGTGAGATTTTTAAGACTAATGAGGAGCTAGGAAGAGCATATAAGATGAGTTCTTCCTAAACTGAAGAAAATGGACAGATTATGAAACATTTCCAAAACAAAGCGCGAAAAACATGTATTATGCCTGTCAACTTGAAATTTATCATATAATAAACATGAAAAGTTTATGAGATTACAAAACTTTCATACAAATGATCACAGAGAAAAAAATATTTCAAACTTTCATACCAAATGAATCCCAAGGAAATAGTTGCAATTCTTCATTAATTTCCAGGCCAAACCGGTTCTTGATAAATACACTAGCATTCAAACTGATTCCAAACTTTGACTCCTGTGAAGACCTGAGCTAAATAGACCTCAAAACCACCTCCACTCATCCATAGGTGTCTAATCCATGAGGTTAGGGAGATATCACACAAAAATCTGAACTGATAGCTAGAGTTTAGGATGAGAAAAGTGACTCATTCCTATCTCTAATGAACTGATTCATTACACCTCAATTGATTGACTTACCTAATGTATTTACCCTAGATAAAAGTAAAAACATGATATTTACATTCATATTGACCATTTACATAAGTAAATTCATCATTTTCTAAAGTAAAAGTCAAACTGGAGTGAAACTTCAAAAATTTGTGAAGACTGTATAAAAATGCAATTTCCTTGTCAAACGTGTGGAATCCAGGCAGAAAAATGTACCTTTATTCAAGGCTGGTTTTGAGTGCCTTCCTAGTGTCCAAATAGTCTCCATGATAGCTCATTAGAAAGACCTTTGAGTCTATTTTCAAAAAATACCTCTAGTTTTCAAACTGGTGCTCATTTTACCTGTAAAAAACCTGTTCTCCCAAGACTGGTAAATGCGCAGTGACCAGGCAGATTTGGAGGCAGAAACATGAAACTTTGATGGTTTTTTGAGCTTTTGGTGGACTAGATCTCCTCCAAAAACTCTGAAAATTTCTAGGGTTGATGTCCTCCTTAATATGAACCCACAGGTGGTGGCCATTTTTTATTTGGAGGTCCCAAAAAAGAGCGCAGCGTCCAGGTTGTTACTCATTTAGGAAAATTTCTTTGTGCAAACAATACCCTTAAAAACATAGACGTATCACCTTTTTAAAGAACACATTTGAAGGCCTTCCCGGTGTCCAAATTGAACCCATAATAGCTCTTTGGAAAGCCCTTCAAGTCTAATTTCCCAATCTATCCTTTTTTTTCTCTGATTAGAGTTTATTTTCCTTATCAAAACTTAATTGTCCCAAATTTGGTCAAAAAGTGTTGAATGAGGGTGTAGAAATGCATAGTGTTGTTGCAGGAAAATTTTGGAGGCCTTAATCAACTCGAAATTGAGCTCAATATAGCTCATTGTAAATCTATTATGATCTGTTTATCATTTGTCTTATCAAGCAAGTCATTTGGACACTCCATCCAGGAGAAAACTTGATATTCTCAAGGTCACTCTAGAAGTGCAGTAACTCTCTTGTGGCACCCGTATTTTTGACATTTCTATAAAACCATGACACTGAAGGAGGTTTTTCTTCCTTGGCCTATGATGGACTAAAACATCTCTAAATTTTTTTAAATTCATCTTTTTTTTTGTCAAAAACATAGTTTGAAGAAAAACCGACCCTATGAGTGGCAAATGACTTGACTCTTGGAATGACTTCTCAAAAAATGATGGAGACATGATGTTTATGAGCTGAAATGACCTCATACTTACTGATATGACCTAAATTATGGCTCCTTTGCTCAGATTTTTTTGATTCCATAGCAAACCCTGGCTCAGTGGGGGAGGAAATTAGGGTTTGGTGTAGCCAAAATAGGGGATTTAGGACTTCCTTGTAGAGGAAGTGGAATGAAGGGGTTAGGGGTTGTCTAAATTTTTTGGGAAATTTTAGGGGATAGGGATAGATGTTAGAGAGCAGGGGAATGTATAATTTCAAGGATTGAGTGAGGGGAAGGGGTCCAAAAGGGAAAAACACAACCCTAACCTAGGAAGGTGTCAAAATTGTAGCAATAGGCTAGGGTTTGTAGGATATGAGGGAAATGAGAGGAATGGGCATGGGAAAAGTTTAGGGGAGGTATATGGAGTGTAGGTGAGGGTTATCTTGATGGATTATAGAGAAAATTAGTGCCTCTTTGGTGTTTTAATGGCCTTTATACTTGATAGATTGAATGAATTAGCTCTTGGGACCTATTTTACTTTCTTTACATTCATCTTTGAACTTTAACATTGTACCTTTGCATGTGACTTTTTCCTGTGAAATATGATCATCTAATGAACTTAGAGAACACTAGGATTTGACATTTTTATGCTTTGACATGTAGAACCTTGGGTTGGCAGCTTGGGAACCTTGTAATTATTACATTTGATAGACATAAAATTACATAATGAAAATAAAAATTATTACATTGTGAAATCAAAATTACATGTTGAATTGAGATTTTTTCTTTATAATTCATCTTCACATGGCGAAGATAATTTTATTGGATCACCCTCTACTTGTTGGTCTTATGGAATGGAATGTAGTTTCATTGAATCATGGAAACCCTAATGACCTAGTGAAACCTTGAAAAACCCTAAAATACATCATGAGACCTTGAAGGATTGAATTTCAAGATGACATGACTGACATTAAATTTGAGAATGATGTACGGTCAACAAGGTATGAAACTATGCCAACAAGTAATCAAATGTGAGGAAGAGTGATGTTTTTATGACTAGGGCTACCATCAGTGAAACAATTTTTAGCATGACCTAATGGAATGACATAAAAATTTCAGAGTGAGACACCTAAAATGATAATGAGATGAGTGATTTTGATCACTGATGTCAGAATGCATATTCTGACACTAACATAAGTAACTAGTGATGTATATCTTGTTGATAAACCTCTCATTACAATTCTTGTACAGTGACAAATACTTACCTTATGTGACTAAACTTTTGTTTACTAACTTAGGAAAATCAGTGACAAGGCTAGTAACATGTACATTAAATGTGTGTATGACAACTTGACGTATTGAGAGTGGACTTGAAATAGTGACCTTGTAAGACAAAGCAACATAGTTCCTTGAGTATAGATGTGCACATAACTTGTGACCTCACTTGGATCATTGATGTAAACAATTGTTGAACATTTAAGTAGTAGAACTATTCTTATGACAATAATTATATATATGTAATGAATTATCTAGTAACTATAAGTGAATTAATGTGATAGAATTAATTCTAAACCTTGACTTGATGATCTATGCCATGAGATTGTATAATATATTATAACTATGATAATAAATCTTTTGTGAACTGATATACATTTAGTGACTTGATACATTGTGTTGCAGCTTCTAGAGACAACCTTGAGTTGAAAAAGACCAGTGTCTAGGGCATCTTAAAATTAGAGGTTAAATGTGGAAAATTGTATAAATTCCTCTGAAAAAATATGGAATAACAGAACAATGGTTTTGGTGGTTCATGGATGGAGAAGACCTTGGAGTTGATTCATGTGAATTCCCTATACTGTGAGAGGGCTGAAGAGGCTGTGAGGCTTAATGGCTTTTAAATGGGCCAAGTATAAAAAAATGAGAAAAAGTTTTAAATTTTTCAGGGGGAGTTGAGAAAGAACTGAGAAGGAACCCACCAGAGACAGGATTAAGAAGATTAAGAATCTGTCTCCCGTTGACTCAGAGGAAACGAATATGAATGAGATATGGAGAACAAAAGAGTTTTGTGGAGAGAAAATTAATGGCATGCAAAAAGATTAATACATGAGTGTGTAACACCTGAGTGTTATACATACACAAATTCATGAATAAAATTGCAGACTACCAGCAGCTACATTACACGAACCATCAAAGCAGTAGAGCATGAAAGGTGATTATTCATAAAAAGGAGATTACTGATAATAGAAGAAAACATATACATACTACTCATTGCTCCGTCTGGAATCCAAATAACAACGTTGTATCATATTAAGTTTAAAAAACTCTCCCAAATATGTATCTCAGAGCACAGGGAGCACAATCATACAAAACTACAACAAAATTTTTGCGAATTCCAGAACCCTTCTTTAATATTGGAACTAGCTACATATAGAGTTCCTCTTGAGGGTCTACCATCCTTATCATTTATGGTTGGCCCATACCTATGAAATCAAAATATCCTACCTAACTTGTAGAGCGTACATCGAGCAATTAATTATGTACTGAGAGAATTAAAACAGGAATGGGTGAAATTTCAAATTTCAACAACAAAATAGCCGAAATTAAATAGGAAATAGAGATGACATGGTTGTCCATGAAGGCTAATAATGGGAGCCTTCAAGACGGTATGGTGAAGAGCGATCGTATGTGGACACGCTGACTGTCATCATACGATTCTGTATATTGCTTGCAAATCTCCACTCCCTTAGTCTGGTGATTTCCGCTTAATCCATTATGAAGAGGTATGTTGTATTGCATGCACCTGGTTCTATAAATAAGTCATTCAGAGAATACAAAAGTGCATCAACAATGATCAACAAAATGATATATAATTGAAAATACCGTGTTCCATTATTTTATCAAGGCATCCACAAACTTATAGTAAATAATTCTTTGTAAATGTTATTAATAAAAATTCAGGACCCTTCTCTAAATGCATGACAAGGTTTTAAATACTACATTAACTACTTACAAAAATAGATTATACAAAATATCTTATGAGGTGGTTTCAAACAAATTTCCTCATTCCTAGTATCTAATTGCTAAAATTGAAATTATTAAAAACAAGCTAGCTCATGATCATGCCTGATGATAGGTTATTACCAGCTCTGATTTTCTGCTCACAAATATCGGACATTGGTTGAACTTGCGGAGCCTGCTTCCCAAACTGTCTTCATATGTCCAGTAAATATAGCATCAATTAAAAGTGGCTGCATTTTCTGTATGGAATCCAGAGAACAATTCAATGTCATTATTTGACTATGAGGCTTAACCAGTAGCTGCCAGTATGCTTCCCAATCAGTCTTTTTTAGATGTGCAAGTGTTTCTTCTTGTATTTGACCTGTGTTTTTCCAACTTTTCTCTAAATTTCTGAGATTAGGAATCGATTTGTGATTTACTTCTTTAATTAAACCATAGGTATGCAACATGTGGTTAATCATTTTGAACATACTCTTTGATATACCTGCTGCTTTGGCTATTTCCAATTCTGCCTGTTTTACCTATGCATCCCAGTCAGTAAAGAGAATATCTTTAAAAGTTTATATGATCTTTGGGAGACTTAACTTTCTCCATTCCTCTGAATCCTGCCATTCAATATAATAATAAATTTTGGTATTGAGTTCATTAAACTCAATTCTCTGGTCAATGACTGTATTAGTCAATTATTCACTGATTTCCAAATGTGGGATTATGTCTGACATTTTTAAGACAAACAAGTTTTGTTGCTTTGAGAGTAAGGAATTTAATGCCAATGCTTCATTTATGAATTCCTCTGTAGTAGGAATGCCTTCATATTTTGTAAGATATTCTCTCAATTCTTTAATCAATGTGTCCTTGGTGGATAAGTCATTTTCATGACTTATTTTAAGCACTTCCATATCTAGCTGAAATTTGAAGAGTTGTTGCTCGACCTTTTGACTTAGACTGTTCCTTTCTTCATCTAGTTTCTGTTGTAGCTACATGATTTTATCATCCTTTCCCTGAACCAAAATGGATAATTCGATTTCCTTATCCATTTTTGCAGTAGTATATGCTTCAGCAAATTGTGATAGCCGAGTTAGGTTTTCAATTGGGTTTGATGGAGTGTCTTTCCATACAAATTCCATGACCTCATTACTTGGGGGTGTTTCAATTCTTCTTCTTTTTCTTTGATTCCTGAATACATATTTATGAAGAGGGCTATAGAATACATCCAGTGGAGGGATATCAGTCACCTTTAGAACAATTTCATCAGTAGGAAACATATGAATGACTTCTGTATCTTAGGAGGTTATCCCAAAACTTTCAATAATTTCTTTTGCTGAAACTATTTGTCCCTGTGGAGTCTAAAATTGTGTATTTTTATGTGAGGATGATACCTCTGGGTATTTATTAATGTATTTTCTAACTGAATTCCAGAATTTATCTAGTTCACTTTGATTTTGTGAATCTGATTGTTCTGTTCTGATTTCTTTGCTTTCTTCAATCATATAACTAGTAATCAAGACATTTTGAGGGATACGTTTGAGTCTTTGTTCTCTGTACTCATTGAATCTCTGTAATTCCTCGAGATTTAGATTCAATTTGACAAAATTTTGGACTTCTTCAAAAGTTCCAACAGATTTCAAAATGTCTTCAAATCTATCCTCGGTGTGTATGATAGGTTTGATTTTGACTGACTGAGTAAATTTGTTAGCAATATTTTCTGGGTCGAATTTCCTTGAGGGTAAAACGAGGAGCTTCAAAAGCTCAATCTTCTAACATTCATTCAATGCATGATTGAAATTTCTGAGGGAGAATGTACCACACTGAATTTGGAAAACTTGGCCATAAATAATTTTTACTATCTTTCAAAGATTTAGTGAGTCCATTACCAATAGTTTGGTAAGCCACTTCTCTGGCCATTAATTTATCTGAAACATACAAAGGAAGAACATGTGGAGGAGCGGAGCCTCCAAATATTCTGATGTATGAAAAATATTCTTCAATAAAACATCTCCTTATCATTTGAAGGTCTTTAATGGCTTCCTTAGTGAACCTAAGGCTCACTCTATCAAACATTAACTTATGTAATCGTAATAAAACTCCATAACATAGCCTGTGGAAATGTGGTACATAATTATGTTCCCATATCTCTTTATGACTCAAATGAATAGGGGTAGGAACCTCGGGAGTCCATTTCCAACCATCTCCTTCCCTACCTCATCCTCAAAGAAGGAGAGGGTTTGAGTTCCATTTCCTCATTTCGGCATTTGGCCAAGCTTATCCCTTCAGCTACAACGTTATTCTATTGGGAAGAAAACGTTGTGTTGCTGGGTGCAGCAACAGAGAAACTCACAGAGTCATTATTTGGCTTGTTCTTCAGTGGAGATCTTGTATATGCTTTGGAGGAGCAACAGATGAGATTCCTAGGCATCATTTCAGATATCTGGCACCAGGAAAATCATTCACCATCTCTCACAGTGCAATCTAGGGCTGGAACTGCGTTATTTATACAGACAGTTGCTGGGAGGGCCATAGGAGCTTATCAGGAGGAGTGTTTTTGAGTCATAGGGATTAGCCCTTTGCTTGAGAAAATTATCAGAGGATGGCATGAGTATTTCAGATCTTCTATAGCCTCATTCTCATTTTGATTCAGTTGCAGTGACAAGTTATTTGTCACTTTTGTACTTTCTCCGACATTTCTAGCAATCTCTCCTAGATTGGCTAGAAATCTTGTATTAGATCCCATTATTCTATTTCTTGGGAATTTCTTTGTATGTATCAGCCATATTTCATGTATTGAAATCTACATCAGTAGCTACTCTCCTAGAGATAGTGCAGTCACTGCTTTCCAGCATTTTTTGCAGTTGTTGCATCTCTTGTATTTCATGTGTTAATCTTTGGAGATTGATTCCCATTGCATTAGGGGTTTATTCCTCATGATATTTATGTATATGGTTGCTGATATATTAATTAAAATGATGGATGTGTTATATCTCATCTTATGTCATATTCATATTTTTAGAGTTTCATGATTGTGTTCATGTATTTTTGTAGGCTCTCTATTTGAGCAGTTCTCTAAGGGACCTAGTTTGGGGAGATCTGAATAACCCATCTAGAGTCATTTCTTTTGGCTCAACTTCTGCAAGAGAAGTGTTTGATGAGTTAAAAAGGGGATCCAAGCCCCCTTTCAGCTTATTTTTTCATTTTATTCCTTATACAGTGTCCTTGAGGACCATATTACAGGAATTCCAAAAAAAAGGAACATTACAGTGGTATCAGAGCATCAATCTTGGCTCAGCTTGTGCACAAGATTTAATGCTGTCATAAAGAGGAGCTTCTATCCAAGGAAAGGAGATGTAGAAAGCCCTAGTTGTGACCATGTTGGGTGTGAGCATTTAGCCACACATGCATATCCATAACGCAGTTCATTTCCCACTTGCACTGTTGGGAGGATGGAGGAAGAAGATGAGGCCATTGGAGGAGCATCGCTGAAACTCAAATGTATGGCTCATGATTGTTGGTTTGAAAATTATGTTTCACATTTTCATGCAAATGTAAAAACATGTGATGAATTCACTAAGGGTTTGGTGAAGGAATTTTATGGAAGTCAATGTGGATCATCATGTATCATAACTTCAAACACTTTGCATGCATTGGAAGGAGACATGAAGCAAACTCCATTCCACATTTCTAGAGGGGAAGAAAACTAGAATGATGACTTGCTAGAGGCAAGACCCCCATTGTATGAAGGGAACTCTTCCATTTTTGATAACATGAAGATCCCTCTTTCAGAAGAAGACTGAAATATATGGTCTGTCATTGAAGGGGGGGCATACTCACATATTGGTGAAGAGAATGTGCATAGAAGAACCCACAACGCTCTATCCTTGGAGGAAGATCCATCACCACATGGAGATGAGAGGGGAGCCATTTCTTCCATGGGAGGAATCCTTGTTTCTATGTAGGGGATTCCAAGAGGTACCACATTTGGGGACCCAGTCACAAGTCCTGAGCAGCATATAGTAGCATTGGAGGATTGTGAGATGGAGGAGGAAGAGAAGGATCAACATCAAGGTTTGATACACCCTTATCCATTCCAGAAAGTCTTTGCACAAGAGAAGGAGACTGTACAATGCATTGAAGAGAGGGAAAAATTAGTCCACTCATACATACAGTCCACTTCTAAACTTGATGTCTCACTATATGGAGGCATTCCACCTGGAAGGCCACTTGATCTAGAGATGATGAGGGGCATCTTGTCACTTGATTCACCACTCTTGGATTCCGGAGAAGTGAAGACATTGGAGGAGTCCAACACAGCGCAGAGAGTTTGGGGAAAACCCAAGGAGGAGGGAGACACTCTCTCATTTTCAGTATTACCCACTCTCAACAGTTATACTGCACTGACATTGTTGGTTGTAGGGATGGAGGATTGCATCTTAATGATGTAGGATGACTTCTCCACAGATTTGGAGAGGAAGAGGATACTTCCTTTGAGGAGGGACTCTTTCATACATAGGAGTGGATGGAGGCCACTCATGCTTACTTTGACCCAACTTGGGAGATTCATTTTGGATGACAACTTCTCATGGGAGGCCATTTTCCGAAGGAAACCATCACTATTCAAGCATGAGCAGCTGCATGATGGGCATGGAAGAATTTTGGAGGATGACTTTGGCATGGGGGATGTCAAAGTAGTAGGCAACAGCATGAGGGGAGCATCACATTGCAGATTACCAGCGCTGTCTCTGAGGAGGATGGATCCAGATTGGAGGTCTCAACTCTTGGTAGAGTACTCCAAGGATCTAGGTGCATGCATGATTTTGGATGACCTAGATGGAGATGAGAGGAACATGTTGAATGGTATGGTCATCTATTATTATGATAGAGTCTTCTTGACTAGGGCTTCTAGTCTCAAGGAGAAATTATTACATGCAACACATGAGGATTTCCTAGCTATGCACTTTCATGCATATTTTGCTTTTCTAGAGGAGTTCACTTGGGAGGGCATTTAGCATGATCTATATCAGCATATGGACATATGCATAGCCCATATTATTTTAGAGAGGTTGGCGCAACCATTTCCCTAATCATTGGAGGTGAGGGAGAGCATTCAGATGAGCCATTTCAGCTCAAAGACTGGGGTACATGGTAAAGAAGGTATATGTTTTCATTTTGGTTTACCTTTGTTTACTTTATATGAGCAGCTTGATGAGCTAAGGATGACCACATCTCCTTATGTTCCTTATTATTATTTACTTGTGGCCCATTGTAGCAATGGGAGTGGCTATTTTCATGATGGTTTGTGGGGGAAGCCACATATTTCTCGGTGTGCACCATTAGCACCAAATTGTACTCTCATGTTTTCACCTTATGAGATGTTTGTGGAAGCAAACAAGTGGCTAGGAAATCACTTGTTGTTTTTAGTTTTGATGCAGGCAGTAGGTTCACTGCACTGGTCCCATGAGTATAGCAGTGACCCACTCTCTAGTTGTCTTATGACAACTTGTTTTCATTGCATATTGCTTCCTTGTGTTGCTGATGGTTGTAAATTTATAGGGAGCACTACTTGGAGAGTGTTGGAGGTATGGGGAAAACCCATTGGAAGTAATATTCTCCCCATTGTACATGCTTTATATTGTAGGAGACACCTTGGGAAAACTATGATTGCCACATTGCTACTTTTCTCTTCTTGTGGGAAAATCCACTTGGAGAATTTGAGGGTGCATATCATGGCTGATTTTCTTGATGGGGACGCTTGGGCCATTCTTGGAGGCCATACCATTTCAGCCCAAGGAGTAAGGCAGCCCCATATGTACCACAAACGAAGAGAGAAACAACTTGGGAATCAAAAGCCCAACTCTCCATTCGGCCCCAAAACATTGCATGAACCAGGGGTTGAGCTTTTTATTTGGATGATAGCATGGATGAGAGGATCATCATTGGGGACAAAATTTTCCCATGCATGTCATCGCTCCTACCTTGAGAGGCCATAGCACAGCAAGAAGGTTTCCACCTACACCTTCTATCTTTCCATGATGATCACCATTCTGGTTTGCATACTTGGGAGGAAGCATTGGAGGACAGATTTGTTGCAGGATATCTTGAGCAGTGGTGGAGATTGTTAATGAGGAGGCCACAAGAGAGAAGGGGGAGAAATTTTGTTCTCTCTATGTAGTTGCTTGAGGACAAGCAACATGTGGGAGGGGAGGACTCTAATGTTCCCAATTTTTAGCCTCAAGCTAAAATGAACATTATAGTTTGCATATTTTTATTTTGTTGAATAAAATGGGTAAGGTGACCCCTTAACCCCCTTGGATGGAGAAATAACACTCCTTGTGTGAAAGGAGGATGAATAAGCAGCTGGATTAAGCACCTAAGGGTGTGAACATGATTGGGATCACCTTGATTTAGCCATCTTTGACTAAGTCAACAACGTTGTCCAAGAGAGGGAATCTCCATGACAAGGTAGCACAGTTTTAGAGGAGGCTCCACTTGCATGAGCTAGGTGGCAAGTGTGAATGGGACCCATGGTGAGATGAGTTCATTTTATTTATAAGGAAGATATGGCAACCCATTTTCATTATGCATTAGCTTATTATTTTCGTAGGGTCTGCAAAGACTTGCATCCCCGGGCTGTTTAGCAGGGTTGTAGTGTTCTTGAACCCAAGGGTGTTCCTGGCCAGGAATCCCTACCTAATCCTCAAGGAAGGAGACGGTTTGAGCTCCATTTCCTCATTCCATCATTTTTCCAATCTTGTCCCTTCAGCTACATCGTTATTCTGTTGGGAAGACAACGTTGTGTTGTTGGGTGCAGCAACAGAGGAACTCATAGAGTCATTCTTTGGCTTGTTCTTCAATGGAGATCTTGTATACTCTTTGGAGGAGCAGCAGAGGAGACTCCCGAGAAAAATTTCAGATATTTGGCACCAGGCCAATCATTCACCATCTCTCACAGCACAGTCTAGGGCTGGAACTACGTTATTTATATAGACAGTTGTTGGGAGGGCCATAGGAGCTTACCAAAAGGAGTGTTTTTGAGTCATAGGGATCATCCCTTTGCTTGAGAACATTATCAAAGGAGGGCATGAGTATTTTATATCTAATATAGCCTCATTCTCATTTTTATTCAGTTGCAGTGACAAGTTATTTGTCACTTTTGTACTTTCTCCAACATTTCTAGCAATCTCTCCTAGATTGGCTAGAAATCTTGTATTAGAGCCCATTATTCAATTTCTTGGGAATTTATTTGTATGTATCAGCCATATTTCATGTATTGGCATCTACAGCAGCATCTACTCTCCTAGAGGCAACACAGTCACTACTTTTTGGCATTTTGTGCAGTTGCTACATCTCTTGTATTTCATGTGTTAATCTTTGGAGATTGATTCCCATTGCATGAGGGGTTTATTCCTCATGATATTTCTGTATATGGTTGCTGATATATTAATGAAAATGATGGCTGTGTTATATCTCATCTTATGTCATATTCATATTTGCAGAGTTTCATGATTGTGTTCATGTATTGCTGTAGGCTCTCTATTTGAGCAGTTCCCTAAGGGACCTAGTTTGGGGAGATTTGAATAACCCATCTAGAGTCATTTCTTTGGGCTCAACTTCTGGAAGAGAATTTTTTGATGAGTTAACAAGGGGATCCAAGCCCCCTTTCAGTTGATTTTTGGATTTTCTTCCTTATACAACGTCCTTGAGGACCATATTGCAGAAATTCCTGAAAAAGGAACATTACACCCATAATTGGAAAACTGGTAGAAAAACAGATGGCATCAAAAACATATGCACTCATGAAAAATTGGGGGACGGGTTTGGAGGAAGAAGCTCTTGTCTGGCGATATTAATTAATCGCTTTAGCTAGATTTTCGGAAAGAATGGTTTCCTAATTCATGATGTGGGAATTAACACAAGAGTCAATCAGGGGAAGCCAATTTATAG
The DNA here is from genome assembly GCA_034641835.2 of Pinus albicaulis. NCBI lineage: Eukaryota > Viridiplantae > Streptophyta > Pinopsida > Pinales > Pinaceae > Pinus > Pinus albicaulis. The sequence continues at coordinate 1,823,684,532 of CM076580.1, forward strand.
AGAAATTGGTATTATCAGGGAGACCATATAATCTGCATAGCATCGCTACTACAAAATTGTAGGGGTTTGCAAGTGAAGCAATAGGATACATACCTGATTTCTCATGTTTAAACTTTTTATCCAGTTTTCTCCAACATTGAATTGTTTTGAAAGTGTCTTCATTATTCTTTACAAATTTCTCAACAAATCTATTATCATAGATGTCTTGTTGGTTGGGTAGCTTGTACATGAATTTCAAATATTTAGCTCTGAAAGAACCTAAGATCTCATTATTAATGGTTCTTAATTATCTGTCCTTAATTGTTGACTTCTCAAGCACCCACTTTATCATGTCAGTATATGGTAAAAGACTGGCCCTTGCTACTATCCTATGAAGGAAGGAGCACACAATATCTTTAAATTGTAAATCTAAGGGTCTTGCATCATGTTGTGAAACCAGCTCCAAAAAGGGAAGAAAAAAGATATCAATGCCTTAGAAATAAGCCACTTCGAGGGGGAAACCTCCAATACATTACATGAAAGAAATTTTTTTGGATGATACAAATGACAAAACCTCCTTTCTATATATAGGATTCCATGGGGCCACAATGTAATCCTAGTGGGGCCACAATGTATCCTAGCCGACCTAACAATAATAGTGTAAGGGCACAATAATAACAATATGGGGGTTATAGGGGTACAATAATAGAAATAAGGGGGGCTACACTAACATAATAAGGGACTACACTATTAATATAGGGACGTAACATGCCCCTCTCCTTGAAACAAGTGTTGTCCTCAACACTTGATTATTTTTTGATGCTTCTATATAAAATTCTCATCCTCCCATGTGGAATATTCTACAGGAAAGTTCTTCCACTTGCTGAGATACTCTGAAATTGATAGATTTTGTAGCTGTCGAGTTCTTGTTTCTGTGACTACTTTAGAACTTCTTTCAATGTGATGTTGATCTTCCTGTTGTTTCATTAGATTCTGCACCAAAGTTAGGTTATCCTTTGAGAGTTGGAGAACTTGTTGTTGATGCTCGATGTGATCTTCCAATAATTTATCATCCATATGAGCTATTATTTGATCCTTCAAACCATCCAACTTAGTCTCCATTTTTTCTTTTAAACCATCTATGTCATCTTCCGTTGCTCTTCGTAAGATCGAAATTTGTTACACTTGGTGCTGTAATTTTGATATCTCATACTTCAATTCTTCTTCTTAATGCATCATAGTATAGCTTTTTTAGGGCTTAATGGTTTTGGAATTATTTTTTGGAGGCATTATAGAATCCAATACTGATAAAACATTAGGGGAATTTTGAGGTCTAAAATTGGCCTCCTAAGGAAAATGTACAATCAAAATTCATTTTATGAGAACCAATCACATTTGAGGGGATGACATCATCCCTAATAGTTGAGGTGGAATTTCTTGAGTTAAAGGTACTTACTTGTCACATTCTCAATGGTGGATTAAAACTCATGGTTAACCATGGTAGTGCTCTAAGTAATTTTAAAGTCAAAATAAAGTACTCATAATAAATGTCATTTCACACTTTTTTAATACAGATATATTATTGTCATTTCATATTTCTTGAAAGAAACAATGCATATCCCTATACATTTATTATATTATATTATATAATATTATATTCTTTTTATATAGTATATTAATTACATGTTATTATACAATTTAAATAATATAAATTTTAATTAATAGCATATAATATAATTAAGAATTTATAAATTTATATTTATATTTTATTTTAAGTTATTGAAGTACAAAGAACAACTGCATTAGTTGTTCGATGATAATGATTTTTTCTTGAAAAGCTCATTTTTATTTATAGTCACATCAATACAATTTTTTATTAATTTTATTTTGGTACAACTTTTGAATTGAATCTCACTGTGGTTACATTGATTGTGGTGCAAAAAGTGAATTGAAAATTGATAAATATTATTTTATTGATTTAGCTATTATTTTATTATTTCCTTAGGAGGTTCATTTTAGACTTCAAAATTCCCCTAATGAATTCTAAAATATGCCCTTGGAATCACTTCAAACTACTTTTTCAAACAAACGTTATGCAATTTTTAAAACTAAATACACACTTTTTACTTGCTTTGGAGGAGCTCGATATTGAAATTAAATTATCTAAATAATTGTGGATCCTCAATATCTGAAATTTGGCCCTGTAGTAGCCCTATGAAGCTTCTTTCAAATGCCATAGGTCTGATATGATTTGGATTCTTCAAGACAAATTTATGTCGAATCTCCCACAATGACCCAGCTATGGACTAGTTCAGTAGAGCGAACTTGTATGACTTTCCACATGTCACTGTTTCCTCCTTTGGCTCTGAAATTGATAGATAGAAAACTACAGTCCGTGTACTTATGACCACTTTTTATAGAATTCCAATCCGATGCTCAGAGAGAGAGAGCTATGAATATTTTCCCACGATCACCTCTTTGAGATGAAATTCAGGAGCCTCAAAAAGCCCTAACGTCCATAGATCATATCTCTGAAAATATTGCAAACCAATATCTGGAATTTTGCAAACATGTTCCTCCGGATTGCGGCTTTGCACTCGGAAAATTTCAGCTTATGAACCTTCATCGAAAAAAATTTATTATGAAAATACCACGATGACCTGTTTAGGTTAAATTCAGGAGCCTGCAAAATGACCTAACTTGCACAGATCATATCTCCGAAAATGTTGCGAACAAAGCTTTGAAATTTTGCGAAGATGCTCCTCAAGATTTTGGCTTCGCACTCTAAAATTTTTAGATTCTGAACCTTCGTAGAAAAAACGTTATAGCGAAAATTCCTCGATGACCTGTTTGGAGTAGTGAAACCCTAAAATATCAAAGCTTTGATACCAAATGTTGTGAAACCAACTCCAAAAAGAGAAGAAAATAGATGTCAACACCTTAGAAATAAGCCACTTCGAGGGGGCAACCTCCAATACATTACATGAATGAACAATTCTTGGATGATACAAATGAAAAAAACCTCCTTTTTATATATAGGAGTCCATGGGGCCACAATGTAATCCTAGTGGGGCCACAATGTATCCTAGCCGACCTGCCAATAATAATGTAAGGGCACAATAATAACAATATGGGGGTTATAGGGGTGCAATAATAGCAATAAGGGGGGCTAAACTAACATAATAAGGGACTACACTATTAATATAGGGACTTAACACATCATTAGCAGTTGCCTTGACCTCCACTACTTCAGGTTCTTCGTCTTCGAGGATAGTATAGATAGCTTGCCACTTTGTAGCACCTTCATCTACAGTGCAGACAGTATCTGAGACAATGGGTGACATTTCTGTGTATTCCAATTCTGTAAAAGTATGTTTGTTGTGTTTCTGCATTACTTTGTGGATGGACATATCTTGAAAGAAAATCCCTATTAAAGACAGAGTAATGATCAAATGATGAAATATATATTTGAAATGACCAATTTGAAAAGAAAAGATCCAGGAAGCAGCTATATCATTTATTAATCGTAACAAATCAATAACTGTTTGCATTGGGATGATAAAACATACTTAATCATTTTTGAAACTATTTATTTTCACATTAAAACCTTTATTTAAACCTATCAAATCCATCGCATCGTGCCTTTTGAACATGTCTTTATGAAGCGCATTACTTTTTGTTTATGCGATATGCGATTTTGCGATATCGCGAAATCGCAAAATCATAGTGTCGGAATATCGCAGTATCATAATTTTGGTAAGAACTGCTTAAAGTTTTAAACTTATATCCGTGATGTGCGATTTATGTTGTCGCTTGAGAAATTCAGATTGATGATCGCAAAATCGGGATTTCGTTGTTTTGTTGCTTAACTTTCGATGAGAAAATATTATGCGGGATGCGATTTGCGATAGGGTATTCACAAGGATGTTTTATTAATTTATTTTTTGTTTTTTGTTTTTATTTAATAAAAAACAACAATGTTTTTTGGAGTTTGATTTTTTATCTAAAACGAAAAAATACATTTCTAAGAAGGGTCCCTATTTTTATTATCAAAAGTTTAGACTATTTTGAAAATAAAAATGGGGGGAGTTGTTGCATAGCACAATAGCGTGCCACAGGTGAACGGGTCCCACCTCATCGCAAATCGCATTTCACTCATTTTAACATTTACCCTTGTGCCCATCCTAAAAAACTTGTGATCTGCAATTGCGATTTGAATCTCCGTCATTGATCATTGCTTAGATCCAAAAGTCCTCACCGCTCCCTTACTGTGGTTTTCTGACCTTGTCTCTTTGGTTGCGCCCGATCATTTCTTATTTGTTCGTGGAATACTTGCCCTGCGTTCATGAGTTGACCTTCTTTAGTGTTCATGACTTGACCCAAATGCGTGAACAAATTGATCCAATCTCATTCAAGACTCTGCCCTTGTTGTTTTTCTACCCTAACTAATTCTCCGCTGCCTTTTCTTCCTTTGATCTACTACTTCTCCTTTTTTAACTATAAAATTTGGGTGTTAATGGTTGAAGGAGTGGCTTGAAAGAAATAAGGTGTAGAACTTTAGAACATGGAGGAAATGTGGGGCATAGAGGGTGAATGAAATGGAATGAGGGAAGAAATGAAGTTTGATCACCATCACACCTCATCAGCAACATTGCCCCATTTCTACCGAACTAAAAGGTAGATTGATTCCTTTGAAGCTCTTTGACAGTTAGGATTTCCCTTCCTTTCTCCTCCTCCACTTTGTGTGCGGTCACAGGCCAAAATTGGCTCCATCTGGGGACAACGTGTTGTTCTAAGTGCATTGAGAACCTACAGACTTGAATGTCTATGCCTTATTGGGCTCATGGAGTCACAAATGCATACTATAAGCCTGAATTGAAACTACCACTAAGCTATGCACTACCAACTATATAAAATAGAAGTCACTACCGTACGTTGAAAATATTAAATGTTGAAATATGAACTATGCTGAAATTGGAAACTGAAACACACTTGAACTGAAAATTGCAAAGCAACATGAAACTAAATTGGAAATATTCTCATATTACGGAGTTTATTGGAACTCCTACTTACACCTAGTCTGATAATAAATTATCCCATCAAATAATAATCAGACTTCCAATGTAACCAATCAAGCAAATGAGTGCTCAACTGAAATTGGCATCCCATTCCTGTAGGTAGAGAAATGGGTTCAAAACGTGGCAACTTATCTCTTCCACTGAATTTCATAGCTCTATTTATGAACCTGGAAATTCCCTCCTTCATTGATGGCTGCAACATACTACCCAAAGGATCATGGTAAACATGCAACATGAGTTTTTCTGGAGGATTTGTAACAAGAAAAAAAACCTCATTCCAAATTGTTGATTTACTTGTGCGTTGCCACTAATTGTCTTCAAACAACAAAGATGACACTTGTTTCTCCTCCTTTTCCATTATAATCAACTGATTTTTGTGCTCTTCATCTTTTCCTTTGTCATACGGAGGCTTGCAGGGGAGCTACAAACTCTCGATCATCTCAGGTAAAGGATCTTGACTAATAACAATATATTGTGTTTCCCCAATATGCCACGAAGAACTTAATGATGCAAAAATTTTATGATATTATTCAAAGTCTGCACACTCAGAAATAATATTTGAGTGGTCTTCACTCAAAAAACTTGATTGGTCTTTAATCTTTGAAGGAAACGTCGCTTGCTGAGGATGTTCTTGTGGATCTAGACAATTAAGCTCTGTTGCCCCTACCTCCAGATCACCAGACTGCTGTTGATTTTTAGTGTTTTCCTTTGGGAAATAATCCAACTATTCTCCTTCTTCATGGAGGGTAAGCTCACCTCCCGCTTCTTTAGCATAGGCTAGAAACTGGTTTTCCACATGCAGTCCAAGAACCACCATGGGTCGTTATTCTTGGAGATTAAAGGGAGTGGGCCGTTTTTCTGTAATGGATTCTTCGAATTTCTCTTTAGGAGGGTCGGGTGGTTTCAAGGGTATTGATGTGGGATTCTTATCCTTGGGAGGATCATCTCCTTTCTTTGTGGAAGTGGATGCAGTGGCCTTATGAGGGGTTGACTCTTCTAACAGATTCTTCCCTTTACTAGCAGGACTAGGAGGGGCTTGTTCTCTTGATATTGACTCTTCATTTTGTTCTTGCCCTTGGGTTATCTTTCTGGAGGACTTGAGGTCATACTTCTTGTGGATTTGAGCTTGCATGAAATCCACAAACTTCCCGCAGTATTTGTCAATATATTGATCCTCTGGGGGGACTTCCTCTTCTTCTTTTTCCCCTTTCAGGATGGGTTCACCCTCCTCATCATCAAAGTAGGCAAGGAATTGATATTCTTGGCTGTCTGTGACTTCATTGGCCTGTTGCTGCAGAGGGGGCCTCCAATATTGAGGATTAAACCCCCGATTATGAATAATTTGGTTGGAATGAGGAGGGGAATTCTTGGCCTACGATTCAAGCTTAACCAAATTATTTTAGATGTTCTTGATCATCTTATTCATCTCTTTGATTTTATGCTCCTATAATTCCCTCTCTTGATTTGAGGTAGAAGCCTCATCCCCCTTCTTTCTTATAGTTTCATGTTCTGTCTTCCCCTTGAACTTACTAGTAGAAAAAAAAATTTCTTCTACCTCCAATGCATCAGTCTGGATTTGATCTAGAGATGTGGATCTTATTTCTCTTAAGGTGAACCCAAAATCTGGTTCGAAAGCTCTTGCGAAGACCACCTTAGCAGTTGCTTGGGGAGGATTTATTTAAGTGGGGAGGTTATTATAGAGCTTATTGAATCAATTTATAAATTCTGTTACATCCTCATTGTGTCTCTGCTTAAGAGCATTGAACTCTGTAAGAACATATCCATGGTCTCTCTTTTCTCCCCATTTTAGTGTGAATAAATTCTCCATTTCTTCCCAAGTGGTGACTGTGTGATCAACAAGATATTTGAACCACTTTCGAGCCTCTCCATCAAAGGATTGGATGAAAAACCTCAACAGCACATCTAGGTGCTCCACATTTACATTCTCAGCAAAGGTGCAGAAGTTTTCAATATGTCTCTACGCAAAAGTACTATCTTCCTCAGTGAACCGAGGCAGGAGTTTTAGATAATCTTAAGGCATGTCATTCAGTACTGGAGGTAGAGCTAGTGGGGCATATTTGTTGAGGAGGAAGTCGGGTACAACCATGAGGGGTGATTGTGGTAGATTTTGAGGATGAATTGGTTGTGGTATAATAGGTGTGTGTTGAATAGAGGTTGCTATATTGGTCTGTAAAAATCTTTGGAGGATTGTAACTTCTTTAATCTCTTTGACCTCGGGAGTAGGGTGCAATGGAGGTACATAAATATCAGCGGATTTAGCTTCATTTTTTATGATTGAACTGGCTAAAGCAAAGGCTTCTGGAGAATACACAAGTACGCGGGATGTGGTGCCAGGACCATAAATGTCATATTTATGATATGAATAAGGCGAAACTGCTAGATTAAATGAGGGTAGGTCAACCTGGATGGGCTACTTCTCCTTCCAGACTCTCTTAAATATAATCATTTCGAGATCAGACACAGAAGGGGTTCTCTACTGAGAAGTATCTGATCGAGTATGAGGCCTTTTGTAAGCCAAGATTACAGCTGATTTGATCTTTGATAATAGTGGAGTCACCAAGGTGAGGGCTATGCAACTCTCAACCCTTCATTTTCACCTGATTGAAGGGTGAATATAATGTCATATCCCACGGAAAAGGTTTTCTAATTTGCGTCCCCAGCAATGACACCAAAAATATGTTTTAGCTCCTAGAGACATCCTTGAGTTTCAAAAGACCAGTGCCTAAGACATCTTAAAATTAGAGGTTAAATGTGGAAAATTGTATAAATGCCTCTGACAAAATATGGAATAAGAGAACAATTGTTTTGGTGGTTCATGGATGTAGAAGACCTCAGAGTCAACTCATGTGAATTACCTATACTGTGAGAGGGCTCAAGAGGCTGTGAGGCTTGATGGCTTTTAAATGGGCCAAGTATAAAACAATGAGAAGAAGTTTTAAAATATGTAAGGGGGTGTTGAGAAATAATTGAGAAGGAACCCACCAGAGACATGCTTAAGAATATTAAGGATATGTCTCCCGTGAGCTCAAAGGAAACAGACATGCATGAGATATGGACAAAAAAAGAGGTTCGTGGAGTGTGAATTAAGGGCATGCAACAAGCTTAATACATGAGCGTTAACACCTGAGTGTTATACAGACACGAATTCATGAATAAAATTGCATACTACCCACAACTACATTCAATGAACCATCAAAGAAGCATAGCATGAAAGATGATTACACATAAAAAGGAGATTACTGATAATAGAAGGAAGTAGATACATACTACTCATTACTCCATATGGAATCTAAATAACAAATTTGTATCATATTAAGTTTAAACAACTCTCCCAAATATGTATCTTAGAGAACAAGGAGCACAATCATACAAAACTACAACAAAATTCTTCAAAATTCCAAAACCCTTCTTTAATATTGGAACTAGCTACATATATAGTTCCTCTCGAGGGTCTACTATCCTGATCATTTATGATCGGCCCATACCTACAAAATGAAAATATCCTACCTAACTCATAGAGCGTACATCGAGCAATTACTTATGTACCGAGAGAATTAACAGGAATGGGTGACATTTGAAATTTCACTAGCAAAATCATCAAAATTAAACAGGAAACAGAGAGGACATGGTTTCCCATGAAGGCCAATAATGGGAGCCTTCAAGACAGTATGGAGAAGAGTGGTCGTAGGTGGACAGGTTGACTGTCATCATACAATTCCGTCTATTGCTTGCAAACCTCCACTCCCTCAATCTGGTGATTTCCACTTAATCCATTTTTAAGAGGTATGTCGTACTGTGCGCACCTAGTTCTTTAGCGGAGATCTCTTGAGAAAACTGAACAAAACCACAACTTGCATGTTCCTCCCAAAAGCCCATGCAGTGTTTTTTGAATTGCAAAATGAGAACCGAAATTCAGAGTGGGTCTCAAGTGGTAAGTGGTATCGGAGAGGGGGGGTGCGAAGTGACAAGAGGAAGATATGTGGAGGAGTGGGCGATAATGGATACCATCCATTTCGGACCCCCCCTCCCCACATGGTTAAAGTTCAAAGGTCGGGGGGTGGCTTTAGATGATGTGGAAAGGAAGGTGGGGCCCTGCTCCCATCGCAAATCACAGTCGGAAGGTTTTATTAGTGCACAACAGAGGGTAAGTACTAAGATCCGTGGGGAGCAACATGTGATGGGCAGAAGTGATGTGGCAGATAGTGGGACTAGACCGCAACCCGCAGATCACAAAACTTAATCTTTAGCCGTAAGCGGAGGTGGTAAACACTAAAATAAGTAAAGTGTGAAGTGCATGGGATAAGGTAATTGACGTGGGGGGAAGGTGGGACCGCATCGCAGGTTTTAACATTTGATATAATCGAATAAGTTGTAATTTTGTGAAATGTGATGGACGGTGGGGGAAGGTTGACGTGTCATGGAGAATGGCCCCAATTTTATCACAATTGGGGAATGGGGAAAAGTGGATATGAAACAATGATATAGCAATAAAAAAGGAAAAATATAAAGATAAAGAGGAATGGCAGAGAAAGGTAAAGTTTAAGGTGGAAACAAGATTTTGCATGTGGTTTCGATAATGTGGTAATGTATGGTGGGTCCCGCTTCATTGCATCAACGAAAAATAAATGTTTGGCGTAATTCTTAAGAGGTAAGGTTAAAAACCTACGGGCTACGAAGTGTGGGAAACATGTAAGGCTTATATGCACGCCACGGGTGATTGGGTCCCACCTCATCGCAAACCACATTTCGCTCATTTCAACATTTACCCTTGCGCCCATCCTGAAAAACTTGCGATCTGTGATTGTGATTTGAATCTCCACCATTGATCATTGCTTAGATCCAACGGTCCTCATCGCTCCCTTACTGTGGTTTTCCGATATTTTGTTGCACCCGGTCATTTCTTATTTTTTCATGGAATACTTGCCCTGCGTTCATGACTTGTCCTGCTTTAGCGTTCATGACTCAACCCAAATGCATACACGAATTGACCCAATCTCGTTCAAGACTCTGCCCTTGATGTTTTTCTACCCTAATTTCTTCTTCGCTGCTTTTGTTTCCTTTGATTCTACTATTTCTCCTTTTTTAACTATAAAATTTGGGTGTTAATGGTTGAAGGAGGGGCTTGAAAGAAATAGGGTGTGGAACTTTAGAACATGCAGGAAATGAGGGGCATAGCGGGTGAATGAAATGAAATGAGGGCATAAATGAATTTTGATCACCATCGCACCTCATCAGAAACATTTTCCCCTTTCTACTGAATTGAAAGGAAAATTGATTCCTTTAAAGCTCTTTGACTGTCAGGATTTCCCTTCCTTTCTCCTTCTCCACTTTGCGTGTGGTCACAGGCCAACACGTTGAATAGTGAAATAAAAATGACAGTGACAATGAAAATAACATCATATGAGTTGATTGAATTGGCACACATTAACACATCGATATATTAGCTTGACTCATAGATATGATATGTATAGACACTTGGAATAATGAATTTGACCTTTGAATTTTAATTGATACCAATAGAACTATGATGAATGTAATTTGACATATTCACATACAAACTTGACATACCTGATATAGATTTTTATTATGTATCTTATAGTGATGACCTAGAGGGTGTGCCACCATAATGGCATGACTTTACATGGTAGAAGGTCTTTGAGGAAAATCTCATTTTTTTATACAACCTATTGGAGAAGGATGGATAACATGGCTTGAACAGTCAAAAAATAATGTTTACTTATATGTTAGTATCTCTCTGGAGACAAATTTTGAAATAAATGACTACAGGTCATCGGGATGCCCTGAGGCACCTTCGTTTGTGCCCTCATTTGATATCAATCCCAAATGGTTGCAACATCATGTGAAACTTGCTGATAATAGTATTTGAGCATTGATGACGATTCATTCATGAAGTGATATTCAATGTTAGCCAACAATTATGCAGTGATTTGTAGTGACAATGATTTGCAGTAGCAATAATGACAGTTGTGAAGTGATAGTGATATGTAGTGACAATTATGTGTAGTTGTACAGTGATATGTGTAGCATCATGCAATGACCAATTTGTGGGAACAATGATTAGTGGTTACTAGGATTCGATATTTATTCTACAAATTTCTTAAAATTATTATACATTGATTCAGAGTACAGGGGATCCAGTCTAAAAATTGTGAAACATGGTCCTTTGTCTCGTCAAGACAGGTGATTGGAGTCACCTTCAAGTTGTGGCCTAAGAACACTTCATGGTGACAGGGTGGTGCTAGGGAACATTGTGGCTTGCATAGGGCATTGTGGCTAATAAACTAACAGGGTAGTGAAGCATACTTTCTAGAAACAAATGGTAAAAAAAGTGTTGGGGCACTATTTAGGCTCTGACCTATTATACAGGGCATTAGGGTGTCCTCCTCGTTACAACACGATATTATGGTTTAGTAGCGTCCTACATGTTGTGGACTGTGAATTAGGGGGTTGATGCATCCCTAAGTTATAGTTGAAATATTGATGTAATTAATATTTCTTCTAATAGGGAGAAGACAATTAATAAAGAAGTGTTCAATGGTTTTTGACCCGGAGGGGGTTTTACACCTAAAAATATTTGTGTCCTATGTTTTATCTTTCTCCATTGTTGTATGGTGTTGTATACTACTTATTATTGTTTATAATTGTTGAAGAAGAACATGTTGAAATTTGGTACCAGAGGACAGGTGGTTCCCTAAGGCTTTGATCTTTGGCCTAGGGAAAAGTGTCCAAAAGAATTTAATTTTTCTCCTAAAGTGACTTTATAAAGTTATAAAGTCAAATCTAATTTAAAAGTGACTTTAAGTGATAAAGTTACTAAAGTCTAATTTTAAAGTGACTTTAATAAAGTCAATGTGAGATTAGAAAGGAAAAGTGACTTTGGAAATAAATGACTAAGTGGGTCTTTATTAAAGTGGGGTGAATTAAAAAAATAGAAAGTGAGATTTAAATGAGCATTTAATCTCAGCCCTAGATCTCAATCTATTTTAGCCATTGGATTTAGGGATTCCCCAAAAGTCACTTAGGGTTAGGTTAAAGGAGGAAAAGGAGGAAAAAATCATTCATTCTTTCATGAGCAGATTGAGAGAAGGAGAGCAAGAGAGCAAGGGAGATTTCTGAGCAGTGAGGAGAAGGAGGCAGCATCTTGGCACACATTCCAAAGCAATATTTCAGCAAGACTGTACAACAGATTTTGCACACAGTTAAAGGTAGATTTGGCACGATTTCCAAGGCAGAATCCGTACAGCAGCTTGTGGCACGTTTTCCAAGGCAGCCGTACCATTTTCTGGGCACAGATTTCGAGGGAGAAGCTGCTGTTTTTTTGCTGCACGCTTTTCTAGATAGGTCGTACAGCCTGTAGCTGATTGCTGGCACAAAAATCGAGGCAGATTTCTGTACAGAAGCATTTAATACAGCTGCACGCATTCCAAGGAGGCCGTACAGCAGCATTTATTGCTATTCTGCACGCAAAAAGAGGAGGCCGTACAGCAGAAATTAATGCTGTAATTTCTGGGCACGTTTTTCAAGGAAATACGCACATCATTTATTGCTGGTTCAGTTTTACTGTCTGCACGTTTTCCGAGGCGGTGGTTAAGCACGGAAAGAGATAAGTTGTAAAAGTTTACTTGCTGATTTTTCTGAATATTTCTCACTGTAAAAAGCATTTTTCAGAAATAAGAAGGAGCTCTCAAACTGGTTTTCCCCAAGAGTTGTAGGGGGTTTTTCCAGGGTCATGTTGACCAAAAATATCAGTGTCAAATGTGTGAATGACTATTTTTATGCTTGCTGATTTTTAATTCTGCATTTTCCAGCATTCTGAAAAAATTTCCAGAATTTGTGTTTTCAGCAAAATTTATTTTCCAGTTTGTTAAATGTATGGATATGGGAAAGGGCATTTAACTATTTTGGAGTAATAAGGTGAAAAAATGAAAATCGGGGTGGGAAACTATAAATTTCTACATGGTATCAGAGCTTGAGTGCTGAGGAGCAGTTTGGGACAGCAAGGAGGAAAATTACAGCCTGCTGATTTTTCACTCAGAAAATTCCAGCAAGCTGATTTTTCACAAACAACAGTTTTACCTTTACTACAACATTGCTAGTTTTCAGTTTTAGGACAGCAGGATGTCTTTGGGACTGAGGGTGGAGGATAGGTTGGATGGGCATTCCAATTACAACATTTGGAAGGAGAGAATGCAGAGTATCTTTGAGGAGGCAGAAGTCTGGGACATTATGGTGCATACCACACAGAACCCTGTGAATGTGCCTATTGATGCTACTCAGTTGGCAGCATATAATAAAAAGAACAACAAGGGTAAGAGGCTGATTCTAGACGGAATCAAAGACCATTGCATTCCTCATGTGAGAGGAAAGAGAAATGCTCATGAGATGTGGACAACATTGTCCAATCTCTACCAGAGTACCAATGAGAACCGGAAAATGGTCCTGAAGGAGAAGTTGAAGACCATTAAGATGGGTAATGATAGTGCAGTTGGATATCTCACAAAGATTACTAATGTGAGAGATGAGTTGGCAGCGATTGGAGAGGCCATTCCACCCACTGAGTTGGTGCGGATTGCAGTCAATGGCCTCCCCGTTCATGGATGAACTTTGCTGATGGGGTTTGTGCACGTGAGACCCTTCCCACATGGGAGAGGTTTTGGGATGATTGCATTCAGACAGAGATCAGGAAAGGTCAGCTTGGGGCAGCCAAGCCGGTTGAGCAGGATGAGGATGTAGCACTGTTGGCAGGACGCAAGAAAGGCAAAGGGAAGAAGCAGGCTTCCACAAGCAATGGTGGGGGCAAAGGCAAAGGTAAAGGTAAACATGATAACACACAGAAGGACTATTCCAAAGTGAAGTGTTGGAATTTTCAGAAGATGGGACACTATGCAGTTGTGTGTCCGGAGAAGAAGAAGAAGAAGGGGAAGAACCAGAGCATGGCAGCTTCAGCAGAGGTTGAGGACTTTGCAGATCGCTTTGACCGGGAGTTTGGGTTCATTGCGTGTGAGTCTTCTAGTGCAGGATTATCTGCCATAGAGGTTCAGAGGGAGCATGCATTTCCCTCGATTAGCGGAGCATCTTCGGGTATCTGGTATGTGGACAGTAGGGCTTCACGTCACATGACAGGAGTCCGTGAGTACTTCTCAGAGCTTTCAGAGAGTGGCACTGATGTAGAGGTAGTACTCGGTGATGACAGAGTTGTTAGAGCAGTCGGTGTGGGAACATTGACATTTCAGAGGGAGTCCAAACCTCCCTTGAAGGTGTCGGATGTTCTTTATGTGCCAGGGATGAGGAAGAACCTCATATCCGTCTCAGCTTTGGAGGACAGAGGATATGAGATACTATTCAGGGGAGGACAGGTGTTGATGTATCCCAGGGGCACTCCAGCTGATTCAGCTAGAGTGATAGGTGTACGCCATGTAAAGGTGTACAAGTTTGCATTTCAGTCCCTTTTGGCATTGAGCAGTAGTACCGACAGCAGAGCTAGCAGTTCTGAGCAGTGTGAGATTTGGCACCGCAGGATGGGGCACATGTATCATGGGGCCTTGAGGACTTTGCGGGAGATCACTACAGGTGTGCCAGATTTCAGTACTGATCACTTTGATACTTGCAGAGGATGTGCGATGGGCAAGTTTGCCAAATCCCATTTTCCCAGCAGTGACAGCAGAGCGACTGGGATACTTGATTTGATTCATTCTGATGTGAGTGGTCGGATGTCTCATGTTTCCTTGAGTGGATATGAGTACTATGTGTTATTCATTGATGATCACTCCAGGAGGACCTGGATTTATTTCTTAAAGACCAAGAGTGAGGTCTTCAAGCGGTTTCAGGAGTTCAGAGCTCTTGTGGAGACACAGACAGGTCGGAAGATCAAGTCCCTGAGGTCGGACAATGGAGGAGAGTACACCCTTGGAGAGTTTGTTGACTATTGTGCGGAGGCGGGCATTAGGAGGGAGCTCACTGTTCCTTACAACCCCCAGCAGAACGGGGTTGCGGAGAGGAAGAACAGATCCATCGGAGGGGCTGCCAAAGCCATGTTACATGATCGGGGGTTGCCATTGTTTTTGTGGGCAGAGGCCTGCAACACAGCTGTTTATTTGCAGAACAGGAGTCCGCATCGTGCCTTGGGGCACATGACTCCGGAGGAGGCTTTTTCTGGGAAGAAGCCTGATATGGGTCATCTTCGTATCTTTGGGTGTATCACATACTCCTACATACCCAAGGAGAAGAGGACCAAACTAGAGCCCACCGCAAAGAAGGGTATCTTTGTGGGCTACAGTGAGACCTCCAAGGCCTTTCGGATTTACATTCCTGCGCAGAGGAAAGTTGTTGTCAGGCGGGATGTGAAGTTCGAGGAGGACAGGGCCTTTAGGAGGTCACGGGAGTTAGAGTATCTGGATCAGCCAGACCCTCAGCAGCAGTTGAGTCAGTCGCAGGGATCCAGTGGGCAGGGATCAGGAGGATTCGGAGGTACATCTATGACGATGTCAGGTCCGTCAGTGGGGAGTGGCTCGCAGAGTCAGAGGGGTGGAGCTATGGGCAGCACGCAGAGCAGTCCACAGAGCAGTTCACTGGGGAGTCCACTGATGGACAGTTCACACGGTACCTCAGCATCTACGGGTTCAGGTGCAGGCAGGAGGACAGCAGACAGACAGTCAGGAGTTCAGGCTCCTGATGTTGAGGAGGAGGAGTTTTATTCTCCGGCGGGAGAAGTGTGCTCAGGGAAGAGGAAGCCCAAGTGGCTTCAGGACACCTTGAGAGATGCCACATCTGTTGCTGAGCCTAAGAGGCCGGTCAGAGAGAGCAGACCACCTGAGAGGTTTTGTAGCTATATGGAAATGGCTACCAGCATCCTTGACTCTAAGCCTTCTAGCTATGAGGAGACAGCTAGCCAGCAGGTCTGGAGAGAGGCCATGCAGGAGGAGTATTCTTCTATCATGAAGAATGATGTTTGGGAGGTGGTGCCGAGGCCTGAGGGAAAATCCGTGGTTACTTCCAGATGGCTTTACAAGGTAAAGCATGTTGCAGATGGCAGCATTGAGAAATTCAAAGTGAGGTTTGTGGCTAGAGGGTTCTCCCAAGTAGAGGGAGTTGATTATGAGGAGACCTTCGCTCCCGTGGCTCGATATACTTCGATCCGCTCCATTATATCGATAGCAGCAGAGATGGGTTGGAAGATCCACCGGATGGATGTGAAGACCGCATTTCTCAGTGGCTTCATACAGGAGGAGGTGTACATTGAGCAGCCACAGGGCTTTGAGGTGCATGGGAAGGAGTCCCATGTGTGCAGACTGAAGAAGGCCCTTTATGGCTTGAAGCAAGCTCCCAGAGCTTGGTACTCCAGGATAGATACTTACTTGCAGAAGATGGGTTTCACAAAGAGTGAGGCAGATCCGAACCTTTACTATATTGTGATAGGTGAGGAGCCTCTCATTCTGGTGTTGTATGTGGATGACTTAGTCATTACGGGTGCAGAGAGACTCATAGAGCACTGCAAGAGAGATCTTGCGGCGGAGTTTGAGATGAAGGACATCGGCTTGATGCATTACTTTTTGGGTTTGGAGGTGTGGCGGGAGGAGGGGCATTTCTTCCTGGGACAGGGGAAGTATATTGTGGACATCCTTGGCAGATTCCACATGGAGGATTGTAGACCCATGTCGACACCGATGATCACCAACTGGAAGAAGCTTCATGCTTCGGATTTCGAGTTGGTGGATCCCACATTGTACAGGCAGCTGATTGGTTCCTTGATGTATTTGGTCAACACTAGACCAGATATTTGTTTTGCAGTCAACACGATGAGTCAGTTTATGTGTGAGCCTAGGAAGGTTCACTGGGTGGCTGCAAAACACATTTTGCGGTACTTGCAGGGGACAGTGGATTATGGTCTGGACTACAGGCGGGGGGATGGAGTGAGATTGGCAGGTTACACTGATTCTGATTGGGCAGGTTGTGCTTCTGATAGGAAGAGCACTTCAGGGTGTTGTTTTGGGTTGGGTTCGGCAGTGGTGTCATGGTTCAGCCGAAAGCAGTAGTCAGTAGCATTGAGTTCAGCGGAAGCAGAGTATATGGCAGCGAGTCTAGCTAGTTGTGAGGCCATCTGGCTTCGCAAGATGTTGTTTGGCTTATTTGGTCAGCCGTTGAGACCTTCAGTGATTTACTGTGATAATCAGAGTTGCATTAAACTCACGGAGAATCCAGTATTTCATGACAGGTCAAAGCATATCGGGATCAAATATCATTTCATCGGAGACTATGTTCAGAAAGGAGCTGTGAAGCTTGAGTATATTCCCACTGATGAGCAGGTTGCAGATATTCTTACCAAAGCCTTACCACGGGGCAAGCATGTCTACTTCAGAGACAAGATGGGTGTGGTGAGGAACACCTTTCTCGGTAAGAGGGAGTGTTGAAATTTGGTACCAGAGGACAGGTGGTTCCCTAAGGCTTTGATCTTTGGCCTAGGGAAAAGTGTCCAAAAGAATTTAATTTTTTCTCCTAAAGTGACTTTATAATTTTTATAAAGTCAAATCTAATTTAAAAGTGACTTTAAGTGATAAAGTTACTAAAGTCTAATTTAAAAGTGACTTTAAGTGATAAAGTTACTAAAGTCTAATTTTAAAGTGACTTTAATAAAGTCAATGTAAATTAGAAAGGAAAAGTGACTTTGGAAATAAATGACTAAGTGGGTCTTTATTAAAGTGGAGTGAATTAAAAAATAGAAAGTGAGATTTAAATGAGCATTTAATCTCAGCCCTAGATCTCAATCTATTTCAGCCATTGGATTTAGGGATTCCCCAAAAGTCACTTAGGGTTAGGTTAAAGGAGGAAAAGGAGAAAAAGATCATTCATTCTTTCATGAGCAGATTGAGAGAAGGAGAGCAAGAGAGCAAGGGAGATTTCTGAGCAGTGAGGAGAAGGAGGCAGCAGCTTGGCACACATTCCAAGGCAATATTTCAGCAAGACCGTACAGCAGAGTTTGCACACAGTTCAAGGCAAATTTGGCACGATTTCCAAGGCAGAATCCGTACAGCAGCTTGTGGCACGTTTTCCAAGGCAGCCGTACCATTTTCTGGGCACAGATTTCGAGGGAGAAGTTGCTATTTTTGCTGCACACTTTTCTAGACAAGCCGTACAGCCTGTAGCTGATTGCTGGCACAAAAATCGAGGCAGATTTCCGTACAGCAGCATTTAATACAGCTGCATGCATTCCAAGGAGGCCGTACAGCAGCATTTATTGTTGTTTTGCACGCAAAAAGAGGAGGCCATACAGCAGAAATTAACGCTGTAATTTCTGGGCACGTTTTTCAAGGAAATACGCACAGCATTTATTGCTGGTTCAGTTTTACTGTCTGCACATTTTCCGAGGCGGTGGTTAAGCACGGAAAACGAGATAAGTTGTAAAAGCTTACTTGCTGATTTTTCTGAATATTTCTCTCACTGTAAAAAGCATTTTTCAGAAATAAGAAGGAGCTCTCAAACTGGTTTTCCCCAAGAGTTGTAGGGGATTTTCCAGGGTCATGTTGACCAAAAATATCAATGTCAAATGTGTGAATGACTGTTTTTATGCTTGCTGATTTTTAATTCTGCATTTTCCAGCATTCTAAAAAAATTTCCAGAATTTGTGTTTTCAGCAAAATTTATTTTCCAGTTTGTTAAATGTATGGATATGGGAAAGGGCATTTAACTATTTTGGAGTAATAAGGTGAAAAACTGAAAACCGGGGTGGGAAACTATAAATTTCTACAGAACATCAATAATAACTGAAGAATACATAATGCTCTAAAAAGGATTAAACTTTGCTACTTGTTAAGAAACACTTATTCACCCCCCGTCCTGGTATTTCCAACAAAACCCTAAGGTATGATGGAGATTACACCTTCATGAATGACTCATATATGTGAAAGCATATTTGATTTATGGTATGCATGTTGAGGTGGTGCACTCAGTATTGGACAAATATCTTATATTCTATTAAGTCATGGTATGTTACTTAGAAACACTAATTTTTTTTTATATGTTGATATACTTGATATTTGGAAAAACATCTCACATTTTAGACATGATGGATTTCATAAGAAGGCTAGCTCATTTCTTTTGATATATAGCTTGATTCAATTATTAATGATTGTGATAAGCATGATAACCATGATGATAGAAGTATAACAATAATAATGATATTCATGATCTTCTTGTTAAACCTTGTTTAAATTTTGATAATCTTATTGAATTGGACAATGTGATAAATCCAGATACCTTGTTTTGATTATTCAATGAATGTAAAATAAGTGATGAAGTTATTATGATCTTTTAAGTATGATGAAACACTTGAAAAATTCCCTAAATATATGACTATAACCCTTGATGAAAATTTGATGTCATGTTCATATGAGATAATAAATTAGCTGATGCTAACATGTTAAGAATATGATGGATATATGTTTTAGAACCTGATATAGTTTGACTTTGTGATCTAATAGTTATGCCAATGCATGAAAATAGTATTATAGATAGGTAGATGACTTGAATGATGACGATTGAAGTAGCTTCCCATTTAGAGGGAGAATCTCTCCATAATACCCATACACCTATTATCATTTAGATGTATGGAAGATTTTTTATTGTTGATTTTTTCTGACATAAATAGACAAATATATGATGTTGTGGTCAACAACAAGTTATGATATGAGAAGATAGGGTTTCCCTTAGTTTAAGTATGGAATAAAGCTTAAGAGTGTGGTTATAATCCTCACAATTGCATGAAATAAAGCCTATGGGTGTGATTATGCCTGTAGGTCACAAAACTGAAGCTTTATGCATAAAATCAGGAATGCACTAAGAGTATGATCGTCCTACAGACATGGAGCAGACAATAGAACGTAATATGAGTTGGGAATTTTGAATCTTTGACTGACTAGAGAGAATGTGAATGTTTTGACTAAACTTGTGTTTGCATATGACTAAAATATACATATCAACATGTCATAAATGACAGTATTTGATAACAATTGTGAGGGTTTGAAAATATTTGGTTGATTGGTATAGATAAGAAATTTTTGGAGTTTTGACATGATCCCTGATAGTTCATAAATATGCTTTAGAACATTAACATGATGCTTCATATTTTGTTGAGATTCAACAAGATGATGAGCTTAGTGAAAAGAGTCGCCTTCACTAAGTGGGCCCATAGGCTATTTTTGGCGCAAAGTCTATTTTTAGACATGTCGATCATATTCTATGAGTTGAAGGATGTTATTTGTGGATGGTTGGTCAAGTTGGAAAAATAGATGGACTTTTATTTTTAGACATATTGGGCGGAATCTATTTTTAGATTGCTAGTCTAAAAATAGATATGTCAAATATTATTAGCTCTTAATAATTAATTTGGACTCTAAACATTATCTTATTCTGTTGGAGCACTTCAGTTAAGTGCACAGATGTGGCACAGAAGCTGACAGAAGGAATTACGCTATTCCTAAGGGTTTACTGGAGCTATTTCATGGAGGAATTCAATTAGAACTCATGTGACAGAGTTTGGTGGATTTATAGAAGTAGTTGGTGGAGTTGTGTTCAGTTTAACTCAGCTAGACTCAGTTGAGCTAGTTGTATCTAGTCTAACTGATTGATACACTAGTGAGAGTGGTGTGAATTAATTAATAATTAATTCACTAAATAATAACTCATTAATCAACTGAAGAATACATCAGTTAACTACAATGCATGGACAGTTTCAGTGGAGACTAGTGGAGAGATAGGTGAAAGGGCAAGATAGACTATCAGTTGTGACTATAGTGATGCATTGATTTCATCCAACAATCAGTGGAGATGACAATGAGGATTGCGTGAGAAAGGCTGGATAAATTCGAGTTCATTTAGAGCCATTATTCATCAGGGATTGCGCAGTAGAGGCAGGCTAGCAGGTGGCAAAGATCGGTGCATGGATTTGCTAGATCGGGCCTGGTTAGTGTGTAGCGATTGTATTGTACTGAGAGCTTGACATGTTCAGATTTGTATGAGGATTGTTAAATGATATCTATGACATATATTATATACATATAGTTGGGGTTTTTAGGTTCAGGCTTTCCCGTAAAATCATTGTGTTAATGTGTGTGAATTTTTATGGTTTCATGTGTGCATTGCAATTGATTTAATTTCCGCATGTGATGATCAATGGTGGAATAGATTCTGTATTGTGCATGAAGTTAAATAGTGCGTGATCGGGAGAATATTGGATATATAACACATTAGTTATATAATTTCTACATGGTATTGGAGTAGTTGATCATTGGAGCAGATTGCAATTACTGAAGCGGTTGAGTTTTGTGTTGGTGGAATTCGAATTTGCTGCAGTGTTTTCTTGGTGTCGAAGTTGAGCATTCATTGAAATGTATTTCAATAGATTGCGATTGGAGTATGCCCTCAAGGGCAGCTCGAATTATATTGCATGGAAGGATAGGATGGAGGCGGTGCTGGATGATAATGGGTTGAAGGAGTTCATAGATGCAGAAATTCCAAAACCTGCTTCTAGTGATGCAGCCGCACTTGACACATGGAAAAAGAAGACAACAAAATGTCGAAGGATTTTGTTGGAAGGTGTGAAGTATCACATAGTGTCCAGCCTTCATGGTAAAGCTTCTCCATTCTTGATGTGGAAAGCTTTGACAGACTTGTTCCAAAGTAGAAGCGACCAAAGGAAGTTGGCGCTTAAAGACAAGCTCATAAAAATAAAAATGGAGAAAGGCGACAGTATACCCAAGTACCTCACGAAGTTTTTCCAGTGAAGGGATGAGCTGGGAAGTGTGGGGGTTACTGTATATGAAGAGGACTTGGTGATATTGGCTCTCCTTGGGCTTCCGAAGAGTTGGCATAGCTAAGAGGACTCTTTCAATGGTCGAGAGAAACTGTCGGTATGGGAGCGACTTTGGTCAGATCTTGTGCAGGAGGAGATAAGGCGGGGTACCAGGGATGGATCTTCATCGAAGAATGAAGATGAAGAAAATTTCGCTTTGGCTACCAAAGAAAGGAAAGGGAAGGGAAAGAAAAATCCTTATCAATCCAGTGCAAAAGTCAAGAAGCAGGACTTGTCCAAGGTGAAGTGCTTTCACTATCACCAACACGGACATTACGCCACTAATTGGCCACAGAAGAAGAAAAATAAGCAGGTTGCTGGATCTGCAGCTGGAGAGGCCTTAGACTCGCAGTTTGAGTTGGATTTTTCACGGATCTCATGCTTGGTTTCAAGTGTGATGGGATTAGTGTGGTTTCTTGACAGTGGTGCATCTTTCCATATGTCTGGAGACAAATATTTGTTCAGTGATCTGGATGAGGAGGATCTTGGAGTGCACATCGAGATGGGTGATGATGGTAGATACAGTGCGACTGGTATCGGGACCATTTCCTTTGAGAGGGAGTCTAGAAAGCCTTTCATCTTGAAGGATGTCATGCATGTTCCAGGATTGAATAAGAATCTGATCTCTGTGGCGATGTTGGAAGAAAAGGGATACGATGTTGTTTTTAGTGAGGGAAAGGCCTTCCTGCGCAGTAAAGAAACTGGTGAAACCCGAAGGATAGGGGTTCGAGGTAAGAACCTTTATCAATTTCAGGTAGATGGCTGCGTAGCTATAGCAGAAAAACAGAAGGAGTGGTGAGCCAGGATGAGGGCGAATTGTGGCATAGGAGATTGGGCCATCTTCACCATGGCGCTTTGAAAATATTGTAGCAGATTTCTATCGGGCTTCCCAAGGGTACACTTGCGCAGTCAGATCAGTGCAAGGGATGTACTTTGGGAAAATTTGTGAAGACCACTTTTCATGAGAAGGATATTCGCGCCACGATGATCCTTAAGAGAATTCACATAGACGTCTGTGGACCTTTCTCAGTAGCTTCAAAAGCAAAGCACAGGTATTATGTGATATTTGTTGATGAATTTTCTCGTAAGTGCTGGATCTTCTTCATGCAGAAAAAGAGAAAGACATACTCAAAGTTCTGTGAGTTCAAGGCACTGGTTGAGAAAGAGTCGAGGAAGTAGGTGAAAGCTCTGAGGAGCGATAATGGTGGTGAATTCATCTCTGGCGAATTCAAAGACTTTTGCAACGCAGAAGGAATTCGAAGAGAGCTCATAGCGCCTCATAACCCACAGCAGAATGGGGTCGCGGAGAGAAAGAACAGAATGATTGTGGGTACTGCACAGGCGATGTTGCATGATCAGGGCCTTCCCATACACTTATGGGCTGAAGCATGCAACACTGCGGTTTATGTGAAAAACCGTTGTCCTCATAGAGTACTTGGCATGAGTACACCCGAAGAGGCGTTTTCTGGTAAGAGCTGAAGTATTTCTCATTTGAAGATTATTGGCTCACTTTGTTTACATATATGTGATGAGAAGGATCTTGGGAAAAGTTGTAAGCGGGCCTCGGAGGCCCAGGATGTTGTGGTGCAAAACTGATATAAGTATGTATCTATGTATTTTCCAGACAGTCAGAAGACTGTTGTGTGACGGGATATCAAATTTCATGAGGAGAAAGCCATGAAGTTGTTGCTTGAGAGGGAGCTACACTTGCATGCAGATGAGGAGCTACTAGTTCCTAAATATGAGCCTCTGGATTTGGATCAACCACAAGAGGAGGTTCATGGAGTGGAAGAAACCACTCATGCAACGCCAAACATCAAAGGGTGGAAGCGCACTACAGAAGTTGAGCGGCTGAATCTTGATGCAGCGCAAAATGTAGGAGCACCTACATCACAGCGTAGACAGAGATAGTCACCTGACCGATTTACTGGATACATGGCTCTGATGAGCAAGTGTATCGTGACAGAACCACCCTCTTTCGAGGAAGATGTGGAGGACCCTACATGGGTAGATGCCATGGTGGAAGAGTATGTTTCGATTGTCAGAAACAGTGCATGGGAGATTGTCCCAAGGCCGGAAGGGAAATCAATGGTAGGTTCAAGATGGATCTACAAAGTGAAGCAAGCTGCTGACGGGAGCGTCTAGAAGTACAAGGAAAGATTTGTTGCCCGGGGCTTCTCACAAATCGAGGGGATCGACTATGAAGAAACCTTTGCACCTGTCGCAAGGTATTCTTCCATACATACCATCCTTTCTCTCTCAGCGCAGATGGGTTGGCACATTCATCAGATGGATGTGAAGACTTCGTTCCTCAACGGAGTCATTGAGGAGGAGGTGTATGTTGAACCCTTAGATAAACTGAGAGGGGGGGGGGGTGAATCAATTTAACACATTCATGGATTTTTGAAACTTTTCATTTAAAACTTATTTACCCTTCATTTCATGTCCAACTAATCTTAGAATGTGAGAAGCAAGTATTAATATAATATAACAGTAGAATTTGATATGAGAGCAGCAGGTATTAAGCAGATGATATAAATCATATCAACACATAAACATGATGCACAGAGACACCAGATATAAGTGGAAACCCATAAAGGGAGAAAACCACATCTTATTATTGTTGTGATGCAAAGGCAAGTTCCAACTCCCTCTCACCACTGTTTTTCTATAGGCACCAACCTACAGGAGGCTCCAACCTCACTTCTGCAAGGTACAACTTGTAAGGAAGCACCAACTCCCTTCAATTTTCTGCAGGCACCAACCTATAAGAGGCTCCAACCTCAGTCAGCTACAACTGAAAGGTATCAAGCTTCAACTTGATAGGGAAGCTCCAACTTCCTCAACTTATCACAAGAAATGTTTGCTGATTTAACTCAAATATCAGATTTGTTCAGTAGCATATCTTGCTGCTCCTCTCTTCCTTATCTTCTCTACCTCAATATTCTATTCTTTTTCTTCTCTATCCTTTCTACCTCACCTTTTTACTTATGCATATCAAATTATATATAGAGTTCCTCACATGAATGTTTGTATTCCACAAGGAATTTGGAGTGAACAGCCATGACTCTTTGACTTTTGTCTTCTCATTCCTTTGTCCAACTCATTTAAAATTATAACAATCTGTACAAATTTCAATGTTACAGTGGGAGTTTTGTTTTCCTACTGGAGACTTGCCAATGCATCACAAACAACAAAAAATAATTACAATATTTACATTCACATTGTCAGTTACACACTTCAATTTCACTCAGCTCCTTTTCTGGATTTGTCTTTTCTGTTGCTGTTGAGTGACTGTTCTGTGTATTTATGTTCATCATGCCTGCAAAATTTCCTGTGACCTTTTCAGTTCCTACATTCTTTGTTTACCTCTGTTAGGCCCACATTTTCATCCCTGTGTTTATTCACCTGTTCACTATACTTTTGTGCACCTGCTGCATATATAACTGCTTTTTAATATAACAGCTGATTTTAAATCTGGGAAAACTCTCAAGGTTCTAATCTCTTGGGCTGGCACTTTAATCAACTATGGAGGCTTCTTATACTCACGATTATAAGACCCATAAAATACATAATATGCTCTTGTTATAAACCCAATCAATGTTTTAATATAATTTCGAAGCAATATTACAGCTCACTATATTAAATATCAGCGTAGTATATATATCAGCATATGTATATGTTTCCCACCAAATGTGAAGACCCATGTATTTACTTAAACGTATGCCCATTTCCGAGTCAAACATTAAAAAACTATTAATAAACCGTGGCTTTTGTTTAGCGCCCAACGTAAGCATGGTCACGGGTTTTATAACCTTTATATCATCAAGTTGTATTATTTTCCCCACTTAAATATATCACTTGATAACGCTCACATCCACAGTCCCATTTAGCTCTCACTATACCCCGTTCTCCTCTACGTGGTCTTCATCAACTTCCTTTTGATTTCACACACACAGTCATACGTATGCATTTTATAATTTATCCTCTTCCATATTATGACTATGGAAACCCTTAAATATGTTCAGTCGTCATCTTATAATAAGGTTGCCGCACTTATATTAATAACGACATTTTTAATAAATTACTATAGGCCTCGGCCCCACCATACAATTGATGGAATCAATCAAACACACATGCCCATACCTTAAGTTAACCTTCGCGCATCTTCCCAATATGATCACCGTCCGATGGCTTTCCTCCAGATCGACGGCTTGTATCAATATCGCACAGGGTCCTCAGTCGAGAGTTAATGCGTGATGGTGCGCAATGAGAGTGGTTTTGCCAACTTTCTCTGGGACATGCGTCGTCCGTCCTGTGGAATCGCTCCCAACTCCTCAAATACCGCCCACCGTGTAAAGGTGGTGCGATGAAAACCATAAACTGCCGTCATTGTTCATCTGGTCATGGTTCCGCTTCTTCGACACGCCAGGTTCCGCTCAGCTTCTGCTTCAAGGTTCCGCTCATTTTTGACTATTCGTTCTTGATTTGTGGTTCCGCCTCTTCATACACCATTCTGGTTCCACAAGCACCAATGTACAGTTGCCATACCATGGTTCATTGTTCTAGTTCATACGCTAACCTTAAGATTCCGAACAGGAAATTTTCCAACATATCTCCTCTTTTACGCCTCGACTTCCCTTCTTTCTAATTGCATCGGCATGACCATTCAAGAGTTGCAATCATCGATTCTATTCCAATATCGTGGAATGGAAATTGACCCCATCACTGTAACCATAATGGAACCCCTATGTAATCATGGTTTCCGGCTTCCTTGCAATTAGACGATGCTCCAACGCACCTCTACGCATTTCATTTATCTTTACCCTTATGCAAGCAGCGTTGACTCTTAGTCAAAGTTACCCTGTCTCAACGATTACAAATTTCGCTGTAAGTGTTCAATTCATCATTCGAACAATATTTCTCTTCTTCCTAGTGCTGCTCTGATTCATATCGATTATTCACAATCGATATCGATTATTCATAATCTTCAGGTTGGACTTTTTGTGACTTCTTAGTCAAGAGTCTGCATTCAATATTCTCAGGTTCCAAATGCATTCACTGCTTGTCTCTTCTTCAATACACTGTATGTCTATGCTACCTCACTGTTGCTTTGCTGCTGTTTCAGGTGCTCCTTTGCCATCAATGACAATATTTCCAACAGTCTCCCCCTTTGGCATTGATGGCAACAAATCCACCGATAATCCAATGCTTCCTCCAAGTCTTCCTCTGCCTAGCTTCTTTTAGAAGACCCTTTCTTCTATTACCTTCTTTTCCTCCCCCTTTGACATCAATGGCAAAGGGTTGCACACTTCTCAATGTAGATTCTGTGTGTGCATTTCTTCTCTTTGATTTGTTTTTAGACCTTCTTCTTCTGAATTTGTACCCCTGTAGCCTTTCCATTGATTATTTTATGCTGGATGTATTCTTTCCATAGTCCTTTGATCTTGAGGACCTGTTTCATGCTTCCCTTGTTGGCTAATCTCCCCTTGGAATTATATTTTCATTTCTGTTCTCCACCTGAAACTGTGCTTTCTATTTATATCAAAGAGTAGCATCTACAGATACTACCCCTAGTCTATCTCTCAAATATTCAAATGGTTCTCTAGCAAGAGTTTTGGTAAATATATCAGTTGTCTGTTCTTTTGTTGGTACATATTCCAGCCTTACTATCTTCTGAGCCACTTGTTCTCAGAGAAAATGATACTTGATTGGAATATGTTTAGTTTTTGAATGAAGCACAAGATTTTTTGATATACTTATAGCACTAGTATTATCACATTTGATTGAGATAGGCTCATCAATGCTTACCTTCATGTCTTGGAGAGTTTGCTTCATCCACATGACTTGTGTACAACATGCTGCTACTGCTATATATTCTGCTTCTGATGTAGACAGAGAGATAGATGTTTGTTTCTTGCTTAACCATGCCACCAGACTTTCTCCTAGATAGAATTCACCTCCACTTGTACTTTTCCTGTCATCCACACAGCTGGCCCAATCTGCATCTGTGTATGCTGTCAAAGTGAATTTTTTGCCTTTAGGATACCAAATCCCATATAGTGTTGTTCCTTTTAGATATCTGAATATTATTTTTACTGTAAGAAGGTGATTTTGTTTAGGTGCTGCTTGATATCTAGCCACTAGTCCTACTGCTAGCATGATGTCTGGTCTTGCTGCTGTCAGATACAACAGACTTCCTATCATGGATTTGTAGAGTTTTTGATCTATATCAGCAGATCCATCATCAACACACAGCTTACATCCCGTGATCATGGGAGTTGACACAAGTTTGCAGTCCTCCATTTTGAACTTTTTCAACATTTCTTTTAAGTATTTTTCTTGTGAGATGAATGTACCGGTGTTCTTTTGCTGAATTTGAAGTCCTAAATAGAAACTGAGCTCTCCAATCATAGACATCTCAAACTCTGTTTTCATCTCATCAGCAAATCCTTTTGCTAGTTCTTCTCCATTGCTTCCAAACATAATGTCATCAACTTATACTACAACAATCAGGAGTTCATTTTCATGGGCTTTTATGTACATATTGTTGTCTACTCCACCTCTCTTAAAGCCTTGTTTTTGCAAATATTTATCCAGTCTTGAGTACCAAGCACGGGGAGCCTGTTTCAGTCCATATAGAGCCTTCTTCAGTCTGCACACATAGTCTTCTTTGTCTATTAAAGAGAAACCTTCTGGTTGTTCCATGTAGACTTCTTCTTCTAGATCTCCATTCAGAAATGCAGATTTCACATCCATTTGATATACTTTGAAGTTTTGGTAGCAGGCAAAGGCCAGAAACATTCTAATGGCTTCCATTCTGGCTACAGGGGAAAATGTTTCATCGTAATCAAGTCCTTCGATTTGTGAATATCCTTTGCAGACTAGTTTGGATTTATTCCTGATTACTTGTCCTTGCTCATTCATTTTATTTTTGAATACCCATTTTGAACCCATGACATTTTTCTCAGTGGGTCTAGGAACTAATTCCCATGTATTGTTTTTCTCAATTTGGTTCAATTCTTCATTCATATAATTTACCCAAGACTTGTCCTTGTTGGCTTCTTCAAATTTCTTTGGCTCTATCTGTGATAACATGGCTATGTATACCTCTTCTGTTTGTTCTGTTACCTACCTTCTTGTCTGGACCCCTGCTTTCTTGTATCCTATGATATGATCTTCAGGATGATTCTTCTGAGTGTATCTTGAGGGGGCTTTCGAGCTCAGCTCTGCATCTTCTGTTGTCTTTCTTGTTTCATCATTATTCTAGTTTTCTTCTTCATGGTTGTCTTATGGACTACAACAGTCTGTATCTCTTGTATTTCTTAGACGTTCTTCATCAATATCACATCAATACTTTCAACTATTTTTCGAAGAGTTTTGTTGTAGCACCTGTACCCTTTACTTTTGGTAGCATATCCTAGAAAAATCCCTTCATCTTCTCTTGCATCAAATTTGCCAATATTTTCATCATTATTCTTTATATAACACTTGCTTCCAAAAATTCTAAAATGTTTGATTGACACTGGTTTTCCATACCATAGTTCATAGGGAGTCTTGTCACTGTTTGGCCTTAAGTGAGCGTTATTAAGGATGTGCACTGCTGTGTGTACCGCTTCTGCCCAGAAGGTTTGAGGAATATTATTCTCTTGCATCATAGCTTTGGCAATTTGTTGAACAGATCTGTTTTGTCTCTCTGCTATTCCATTCTGCTGAGGTGTCCCTACAATAGTAAATTGTTGTTTTATGCCATATTCATTGCATATATCTGCAAAGTCATAATCTATGAATTCACCTCCTCTATCCAATCTGATGCATTTTAGCTTGCATCCTGTCTGATTTTCTGCTAATGATTTGAATATTTTGAATTTTTCCAGAGCTTTCGATTTATTCTTGAGAAAAGCAACCCATGTCATTCTGGAGAAATAATCTATTATCAGCATAAAGTAGGATTCTCCACTTGGTGTTTTAGTTCTTGCAGGTCCACACAGATCCATGTGCACAAGCTGGAGTGGTATTCTTGTTGATAACTCATCTTTGGCCTTAAAGGATGTGCGGGTCTGTTTTCCCAATTGACAAGATTTGCATATGGTATTAGAAGGCCTTTTTATTTCTGGCATGTCTCTGACCGCTTTCTTCTTGCTCAGTCTGATGATATGATCGAAGCTGAGATGTCCCAATCTCCTATGCCATAACCATGACTCCTCAAGTTTGCTAAGATGGCATGCTTCATCTTCCTCTTTCACGATGTAAACATTTCTCTCTGTTCGAACACCTTTGAGCAGAGTCTTACCTGTGGTGCTTGATCTGACTTTACAGTCTTGTGCTTTGAAAAGAACTTCGCATCCTTTATCACACATTTGACTGACACTCAGCAGATTTGCCTTCAGCCCATCTACAAATAGTACATCTTGGGCCTTACCTCTACCATTATCTAAGCTGACTAAGCCCTTTCCCTTGATTTTTCCTGATTTATCATTGCCAAAGGTAACATTGCCAGATTTCTTTTCATCAAGAGTTATAAAATTGCTTCTATATCTAGTCATGTGTTTTGAGCAGCTTCTATCCAAATACCACTGGCTTTTCAGGTCTTGAGCAGTTAGAGCCAAGTCACATTTATTCTCCTTCTTTTTCCACTGGAGGCATCCTTTTGTTTGGTAATTTTTGTGAGATGATGAATCACATCCTTTCAGAGGACATTTGGAAGGCGTATGTCCAACTTGATTGCATATACAACATTTGATCATAGTTTTTGCAGAATTGTGAGTATGAACAAAATTTCTTTGATTCATAAACCTCCTTGAGGTGTTGAACATCAATCTTTGTCCATACTTTCTACACTCAATGATTTTATGGCCAATTTCCTTACAATAAAAACAGTAACCATAGAAACTATTTGCATACCTGATGTAAGGTTGTCTTTTCCATTTGTTTGCTTGAGGTAGTCTCTTTAATGTTTGCATATTTTGCTGGTTTGAATCACTCCTCCTTGCATGACAATATGCAGCAATGTGTCCCAGCTTGTGGTAGACATAACAGGTGGCATTCTTCATAAGAGGGAAGAATCTCCTTTGATGGCTTCCAAATTTGACATAATCAGGGGCATATGATCTTTTTCCTATTGTCTTAGTGTTTACATCATTCTTTGTTACTGGAGATTTCTTCTGATCTCTGTCTTCCTCATTACATGTTTCTTCTTTTGTAGGAATTGTTTGAGTTGCTTCATCATCCTTCTTTGCCTTTACAAAAATAATCTCTCTGTTTTCCTTTTCTTTGCTTTTACTTGATTCTCCTTCATAGCCTATTCCATTTTTTATCATAGGAGATCTTTGAGCAACCAGAATTTCATTCAACTTACTAGAGCTTGTTGTTTGAGAAGAATTTATAGCCACTTTCCTTTGAGCATTTTGTAATTTCTTCCTGAGACATACTACTTATTCTTCCAACTTCTCTTGTTCCTGAGTTTTCTCCTTGATTTGCTTAAGTAACATGTCCTCTATCTTCTTGGCTTCTTCAAGCTCTATCTTTAGCTGCATAAGGACTTCTGAATTATGTTCTTCTCGTACATACTTGAGAAGAATGTTCTTTTGTTTTCTGCATTTCAGCTTGAGTCTATCAATCTCTTCTAGAGCACTTCTTAGCTCCCCCTCGAGGTCAACTTCACCTTCTTCTTCTTCGTCTTCTAGCAGGAGACCTTCAAGTTCTTCTATGGCCATCAATAAAAATTCAGAGGTTCCTTCTTCACTTGAAGGTTCATCTGAGTCTTCAGATGTACTATTGTCTTGTTGAGCATAGAAGGATTTTCTGCTGAACTTCTTTCCTTTCTGCCAATTCTTTAATGTATTTTTCTCTGATTCTTGAGCCTGATTCTTTACTTTCTTGTGAGGACACTTAGCAGCATAGTGTCCAACTCTTCCACAGTTAAAGCATTTGAAAGGAAGTTTACCTTTGTATTTACCTGAACCTCTATCCAGTTTCTTGACAAAATTTGCCTCTTCTTGATCCGAGCAGGAGCATATGTCTTCCTTTTCTTCTTTCTTCTTTTCTATTTTAAAGGCTGCCTCCCTCGTACTTGGCTTCTTCCGTGGGAGCCTCATCTCATATGCTGTTAAATTTCCAAGTAGCTGGTTCATGGTTGTTGGGTATGTGTTATATTCTTTCCACGACTAAGCCTTAATTTCCGGTGGGTAGTCCGCGTCCATGGTTTTGTGCATGGTTTTGCACATGGTTTTGGGGTACGATGGTTTTCGACCCCTGGTATTTTTGTAGATCCGGTCAAGGGAACTACGGTTATGTTCTAATCCAGGGTTTATGGATTGGGGTTTATGTATGCTTCGGCATGTATATATATGTGTTGTAACACTAAAAGGAATATAATGAAAAATCAAGCTGGTTGTCCCGATTTGGGATCCAGGGGAAAATCTTTGTGTTTATCTGTTTTATGTTTTATGATCTCGCTATTGCTTATTTTCTGTTATAAGATTCGTGAGTAGATAATTTCTGTTCAGGGTTAAAACCTACATTTGGTATCGGAGCTGTTTCGGCTTCAAGGGGACGCCTTTGCTGCTGAGGGTTTTTAGTTCGGGCCAGAGGTAGACCCTGTTCAGTGGGAGATCTGCGGGATCGATTCTTGCGGTGAGAGAAGATGGCGAGCGGCAGAAAGATAGAGATCGAGAAATTTAATGGTCAGAGTTTTGCGTTGTGCAAGCTCAAGATGGAGGATCTGCTGGTGGATAAAGATCAGTGGATCGCGGTAGATCCAGGTACTAAGCCAACAGGAATGTCAAATGAAGACTGGAAGAAACTGGATTGGAAGGCTAAAAGCACAATACGGTTGTGTGTCTCAGATTCAGTATTGTTGAATGTATCTGGGGAAGCTACGGTGAAGACCTTGTGGGAAAATCTAGGGACTTTGTACCAATCTAAGTCTCTGGTGAATAAGTTGTTCCTGCGGAAAAATCTGTATAACCTGAGGATGAAGGATGGAGACTCGGTGACAGAGCATCTGAATGCCTTCAATACTGTGGTAAGTCAGCTGTCATCTGTTGATATTAAAATCTCAAATGAAGATAAGTGCATCAGTTTGTTGTGTTCTCTACCAGACTCGTGGGATAGTCTGGTTATTGCAATAGGTAGCAATACAACTACCTTGAATTTTGATGACATTGTCTCAGCCTTGCTGTCGGAGGAAATGAGACGGAGAAATATGGAGGGTCGGAATGGAGATGCCTTATCTGTACGAGGAAGGTCCCAGAACAGAAACAAGAATAAGGTTTCGAGTGGGAGATCCAAATCTAGAGGGAGATCTAAATCTCCTGGAAAGTTTGTAAAGGTGTGCTGGAAATGCTGAAAGGAAGGGCCCTACAAAAAGGACTGTAGATCTAAAGCTCCTGAGAAAGGAAAGGGATCTGATGATGCTCCTTCTGCAGAGGCAAAAACCACCGCGGATGAAGGTGGGGATGTGTATTTGGCTTCTTCTTCAAATACACATGTAGATCATGAGTCATGGTTGATTGACTCAGGTGCATCCTTTCACTTCACTCCCCATAGGGAGTGGTTCTGCGAGTATCAGAAATATGATGGTGGTGATATATTCCTAGGGGATGATAGGAAGGCCAGAATCGTCGGACGTGGAAAGGTCAAGCTGACGCTGCAAGGTGGGAGGATTAGAACACTTCCTGGTGTTCTGCATATTCCTGTATTGGCCAGAAATCTAATTTCTGTAAGCAAGATGGATGATGTAGGTGTAAAAATAGTGTTCGAGAAAGATGCCTGCAAGATGGTTCGGGGAGCACTAGTATTAATGCAGGGAGTTCGGAATGGAACTCTGTACAAGCTACAAGGTAGCACTGTTATTGATGGGTGTAACAGTTCTGTGGTTCCTGAAAGTGGGACGGAAAGTCTAGCTGTCTCTGGAGAAAAGACCATGCTATGGCATCAAAGGCTTGGACATATTGGAGAGAAGGGCCTTCGGATACTGCATAGAGATGGTATGGTAGAAGGTATGTCTAATTGTTCTCTGGATTTCAATTTCTGTGAACATTGTGTATATGGGAAGCAGAATCGGGTGAGTTTTCCTTCTAGTGCTAAGAGGGCAAACAAGATATTAGAACTTGTGCACAGTGATGTGTTTGGGCCTGTGTCAGTTCCATCACTGGGAAAGTCTGTGTACTATGTTTCATTCATAGATGACTTCTCAAGGAATGCATGGATATATTTCTTGAGGAAGAAATATGAAGTCTTTGACAAATTTAAAGAATTTAAGGCTCTGGTGGAAAACCAGACAGAGAAGAAGATAAAGGCGTTGAGGACAGATAATGGTGGGGAGTTCTGCAAGAAGGAATTTGAAGAGTTCTGTAAGAAGTGTGGTATAGCACGGCATAAGACTACTCCATACACACCTCAGCAAAATGGAGTTGCAGAAAGAATGAATAGAACACTGATGGAAAAGGCAAGAAGCATGCTCAGTGGTACCGGGTTAGGACAAGAATTCTGGGCAGAGGTAATGGAGACTGCATGTTACTTAGTTAACAGATCACCTTCATCGGTGTTGGAGGATAAGACTCCACATGAGGTATGGACTGGTAAGAAACCCTCTCTTTCACATCTAAGGGTATTTGGATGTGATGCATATGTACATGTTCCAAAGGAGAAAAGGACCAAGTTGGATAATAAATCTGAAAGGTGCATCTTTATTGGGTATAAGGATGGTTTAAAGGGTTACAAACTTTGGAACCCAGAAACAAGGAAGGTTGTGTATAGCCGAGATGTGGTGTTTAGAGAAGTGAAAGATGTTGTTAAACATGAAGTCCTACCAAAGGAACCTGAGAAGATAGAGTTTGAGCTAAAGGAGGATGAATTAGACTCTACAATAGAAGAAGACTCAGAAGATGAAGAGCCACAAACTCCAGATTTGAGAAGATCAGTTCGGGAAAGAAGGCAACCAGAAAGGTATAGTCCATCTGCTTTCTGTTCAGGTTTTGCCTTAACTATAACTGATGATGAACCCAGAACTGTCAGGGAGGCAGTAGATTCAGAGGATGGAAAACTCCGGAAGGAGGCCATGGTTGATGAAATGGCATCCTTGCACAAAAATGATGCATGGGATTTGGTGGAGTTTCCGGCTGGAAGGAAGCCCATTGGGAGAAAATGGGTGTTTAAGAAGAAGATGAATGTAGAAGGCAAGGTGGAGAAATACAAAGCTCGGTTGGTAGCGAAAGGTTATTCCCAAGTGTCGGGAATTGATTTTGGTGATATTTTTTCTCCTGTTGCCAAGGTTACTTCTATTAGATTACTTTTATCTGTTGCTGCTGCATTTGATTTTGAGATAGAATAGATGGATGTGAAGACAACATTTCTTCACAGGGATCTAGAAGAGGAGATCTACATGAAGCAACTTGAAGGATTTATGGTGAAGGGTAAGAAAGAACTAGTATGCAGGTTGAAGAAGTCTCTGTATGGGTTAAAACAGTCACCAAGGATGTGGTATCAGAAATTTGATACCTATATACGGGGACTTGGCTTCACCAGAAGCAAGGAGGATCACTGTGTTTATTTTAAATTAATTGGTGGCTGTGTTATTTATTTGGTCTTGTACATAGATGATATGTTGTTGATTGGAAATGACAAAGAAATTATCCAAGATTTGAAGACCCATTTGTTCTCCAAATTCGACATGAAGGATCTTGGTGCTGCAAACTATATTTTGGGCATGGAAATTAAGAGAGATCGGGCAAAGAGGAAGCTCTGGTTAAACCAGAGGAAGTATGTCGAGACTCTATTGCAGAGGTTCAATATGCAGGATAGTAAACCGGTGAATGTTCCTATTCATGTAGGTGTAAAGCTGTCTGCTGAACAGTGTCCCAAGACACAAGAAGAAGAGGAGTATATGTCCCGTGTTCCATATGCAAGTGCAGTGGGTAGCCTGTATGCAATGGTCTATACTAGACCAGACATTGCACATGCAGTGGGAGTATTGAGCAGGTTTATGTCAAACCCAGGGAAGGAGCATTGGACAATAGTGAAATGGGTTTTCAGATATTTACGTGGCACTAGTGATTATGGCTTGTGCTACTAGGGAAGACCAGGATTGGAAAGAATGTTGGACATTCGTGGTTTTGTTGATGCAGACTGGGTTGGAGATCTGGACCAAAGAAGATCTACAAGTGGGTATGTGTTTAGCTTATTTGGAGGCGCAGTCAGTTGGATGAGTAAAAGACAGTTTGTAGTGGCTCTTTCAACTACAGAGGCAGAATAAATAGCAGCCATTCATGCAAGCAAGGAAGCAATTTGGTTGCAGAGATTGTGTTCAAGTATGGGGTTGGTACAACAATCTATAAGGATAGATTGTGATAGCCAAAGTGAAATTTTCTTGGCTAAGAACCCTGCTTATCATTCAAAGACAAAGCACATTGATGTTCAATAACACTTTGTTAGAGATATGGTTGAGGCTAAAAGGGTGTTGCTGGTAAAGGTGGGCACTTTGAAGAATGTTGCAGATGCATTAGCAAAGTCTGTGAGCACTCAGAAGTTCTCTTGGTGTAGAGAAACAATGGGTGTTGAAGAATTGGGTCAATGACTAAGCTCTCTTGTGACCTCCCGTGGAAAGAAAACAACAAGTGGGAGAATGTTGGGTATGTGTTATATTCTTTCCACAACTAAGCACGCGCGGGGGGTTAAGAGGGGGGGCGATAGCCCCCCTTGTTGGGGTCCGGGGCAGCGCCCCGGCGAAAATTTTTGGTTCTTAATTTCCAGTGGGTAGTCTGCGTCCATGGTTTTGTGCATGGTTTTGCACATGGTTTTGGGGTACGATGGTTTTCGGCCCCTAGTATTTTTGTAGATCCGGTCAAGGGAACTACGGTTATGTTCTAATCCAGGGTTTATGGATTAGGGTTTATGTATGCTTCGGCATGTATATATATGTGTTGTAACACTAAAATGAATATAATGAAAAATCAAGCTGGTTGTCCCGATTTGGGATCCAGGGGAAAATCTCTGTGTTTATCTGTTTTATGTTTTATGATCTCGCTATTGTTTATTTTCTGTTATAAGATTCGTGAGTAGATAATTTCTGTTCAGGGTTAAAACCTACAATGGTCAAGGTTTCCCAATCAGTTGTTTCTTCTATTGCAGACACCTTGGGATTAAACTTGGATGGAAGAGATCTTAGAATTTTTTGCACAATTATACTTTCTGGCATGGTTTCTCCAAGAGCTTTCATATTGTTAACAATTTCTGCTACTTTTAGGAAGAAACTGTCAATGTCTTCATCATCATTCATTTTTAGGTTCTCAAACTAGGCTCTATAGACTTGAAGTTTGGCAGTCTTTAATTTCTTGTCTCCTTCATGGATGTTCTCCAGAGTATCCCACATCTCTTTGGCAGTGTCTTTGTGCATTACTTTGATAAACTCTTCTTCACACAATCCATTCAAGAGAGCATTCATGGCTTTTGCGTTAGCTACAAAATCTTGTTTGGATTCTTTCTCTGAGTCAGTTGACTTTGGGGCATATCCTAATTCCACAGCACCCCAAACTTATATTCCTAGAGACATTATGTATGTCCTCATCCTGATTTTCCAGAAGGCATAATTTACACCTGAAAATAAAGGGCCTTTATTGGTTGAGCATCCTTCTTTACTAGCCATTCTGAGAACCTAGAATCTCCTTTCAATTGTTAAACTGGTACAAAGGAACCCGCTCTGATACCAATTGTTGAACCCTTAGTTAAACTGAGAGGGGGGGGGGGTGAATCAGTTTAACACATTCATGGATTTTTGAAACTTTTCATTTAAAACTTATTTACCCTTCATTTCATGTCCAACTTAATATGTGAGTAATCTTAGAATGTGAGTAG
This sequence comes from Pinus albicaulis, assembly GCA_034641835.2. Taxonomy (NCBI): domain Eukaryota; kingdom Viridiplantae; phylum Streptophyta; class Pinopsida; order Pinales; family Pinaceae; genus Pinus; species Pinus albicaulis. Next base: position 1,823,722,329 of record CM076580.1, read on the forward strand.
CAAGTATTAATATAATATAATAGTAGACTTTAATATGAGAGCAACATGTATTAAGCAGATGATATAAATCAGATCAACACATAAACATGATGCACAGAGACACCAGATATAAGTGGAAACCAATAAAGGGAGAAAACCACATCTTATTACTGTTGTGATGCAAAGGCAAGTTCCAACTCCCTCTCACCACTGTTTTTCTGCAGGCACCAACCTACAGGAGGCTCCAACCTCAATTCTGAAAGCTACAACTTGCAAGGAAGCACGAAATCCCTTCAATTTTCTGCAGGCACCAACCTACAGGAGGCTCCAACCTCAGTCAGCTACAACTGACAGCTATCAAGCTTCAACTTGATAGGGAAGCTCCAACTTCCTCAACTTATCACAAGAAATGTTTGCTGATTTACCTCAGATATCAGCTCTGTTTAGTAGCATCTCTTTCTGCTCCTCTCTTCCTTATCTTCTCTGCCTCAATATTCTATGCTTTTTCTTCTCTATCCTTACTCTCTCCCTCACCTTTTTACTTATGCATATCAAATTATATATAGAGTTCCTCACATGACTGTTTGTATTCCACAAGGAATTTGGAGTGAACAGCCATGACTCTTTGAATTCTGTCTTCTCAATCCTTTGTCCAACTCATTTAAAATTATAACAATCTATAAAAATTTCAAAATTACAGTGGGAGTTTTGTTTTCCTACTGGAGAATTGCCAATGCATCACAAAAAATAAAAAATAATTACAATATTTACATTCACATTGTCAGTTACACACTTCAATTTCACTCAGCTCCTTTTCTGGATTTTGGCTTTACTGGATTTGTCTTTTCTGCTGCTGTTGAGTGACTGTTCTATATATTTCTGTTCATTATGCCTGCAAAATTCCCTGTGACATTTTCAGTTCCTACATTCTTTGTTTACCTCTGTTAGGCCCACATTTTCATCCTTGTGTTTATTCACCTTTTCACTGTACTTTTGTGCACCTGCTGCATATATAACTGCTTTTTAATATAACAACTGATTTTAAATCTGGGCAAACTCTCAAGGTTCTAATCTCTTGGGCTAGCACTTTAATCAACTGTGGAGGCTTCTTATACTCACGATTATAAGACCCATAAAATACATAATATGCTCTTGTTATAAACCCAATCAATGTTTTAATATAATTTCGAAGCAATATTATAGCTCACTATATTAAATATCAACGTAGTATATATATCAGCATATGTATATGTTTCCCACCAAATGTGAAGACCCATGTATTTACTTTAACGTATGCCCATCTCCGAGTCAAACATTAAAAAACTATTAATAAACCGTGGCTTTTGTTTAGCGCCCAACGTAAGCATGGTCACGGGTTTTATAACCTTTATATCATCAAATTGTATTACATTCCCCACTTAAATATATCACTTGATAACGCTCACATCCACAGTCCCGTTTAGCTCTCACTATACCCCGTTCTCCTCTATGTGGTCTTCCTCAAATTCCTTTTGATTTCACACACACAATCATACGTATGCATTTTATAATTTATCCTCTTCCATATTATGACTATGGAAACCCTTAAATATGTTCAGTCACCGTCTTATAATAAGTTTTCCACACTTATATTAATAACCGACGTTTTTAATAAATTACTATAGGCCTCAGCCCCACCATACAATCGACGGAATCAATAAAATACACACGCCCATACCTTAAGTTAACCTTCGCACATCTTCCCAATATGATCACCGTCCATTGGCTTCCCTCCAGATCGATGACTTGTATCAATATCGCACGGGGTCCTCAGTCGAGAGTTAATGTGTGATGGCGCGCAGTGAGAGCGGTTTTGCCAACTTGCTCTGGGACACGCGTCGTCTGTCCCGTGGAATCGCTTGTAGAAATTTGAATAAATGATATATTATTCACTGAGATTCTCCTGATCACACACTATTTTAGCTTCATGCATAATACAAAATCTCTTCTACCATTGATCATCACATGCGGAAATAAAATCAATTGCATGCTGACATTAAAACCACAAACAATCACACATATGAACACAGTATTTAATGGGAAAGCTTAAAGCTAAAAATCCCAACTATGTGTATATTATATGTCATGGAGATCATGTAACAATCATAGTACAAAGCTCCTCACAAGCTCTCATGCACACCCTCAATTGCTACACACTATCAAGCTAGATCTAGCAAAACACATGCTCCAATCTTTTGCCACTTGATAGCCAGCCTCTATTACGTAATCAATGCTATGGGATGGCTTCATTAAATAGATAAACCACCTGGCTTGAACTGCGCAATCCTCATGGGCTTCTCCACCTATCTGTGTGTTGCAAATAGCAACAATATAGTCACAACTGATAGTTAACCTGCTCTTTCACCTATTTCTGCACTGGTCTCCACTGAAACTGTCCATGCACTGAAGTTAACCGATGCATTCTTTAGTTGATTAATGAGTTTATAATTAGTGAATTAATTAATAATTAATTCACACCACTCTCACTAATTGTATCAATTATTTAAACTAAATACAAATAGCTCAACTATGTTTAGATTAGTTAAACTGAATACAACTCCACTAACTTCCTCAATCAACTCCACCAAACTCTGTCACATGAGTTCTAACTGAAGTATCCATGCAATAGCTCCACTTAACCCTTAGGAATAGCGTAATTCCTTCTGTCAGCTCCTGTGCCACATCTGTGCATTTAACTGAAGTGCTCCAAGAGAATAAGATAATGTTTATAGTCCAAATATTATTAAGAGCTAATAATATTCGACATATCTATTTTTAGACTGGCAATCTAAAAATAGATTCTGCCTAATATGTCTAAAAATAGAAGTCCATATATTTTTCCAACTTGACCAACCATCCACAAATAGCATCCTGCAACTCATAGAATATGATCGACATGTCTAAAAATAGACTTGCGCCAAAAATAGCCTGCGGGCCCACTTAGTGAAGGCGACTCTTTTCACTAAGCTCATCATCTTGTTTCAATCTCAACACTCCCTCTCAACAAGATAGGGATTATCTGCCACCCCAATCCTGCCTCTATGGTATTCAAATTTTCTCCTGGTGAGCGCCTTCGTCAAGATATCAGCATCCTGATCCTCCATAGGAATGTAAGAAAGTAACATGATCTTCTGCTGCACACAATCTCTGATATGATGATACCGGATGTTAATGTGTTTAGATATATCATGAAATACTAGATTAACCGAGAGTTTGATGCAACTCTGATTATCACAATATATCACAGTAGGATCTAAGTGTGAACCGAACAACCCGACCAGGATCTTCCTCATCCATATAGCCTCGCATGCAGCCAAACTTGCTACCATATACTCGGCCTCTGCTGAACTGAGTGCCACGGATCTTTGTTTCCTGCTGTACCAAGAAACTACTGTAGACCTGATACTGAATATCCCTCCAGATGTGCTCTTTCTGTCCGTTGGGCTCCCTGCCCAATCTACATCCGTGAAGCCATGAAGCTTCACCTCATCCGACTGTCTGTACCATAATCCATATCCCAATGTGCCTTTGAGATATCTCAATACATGCTTGCCTGCCTTCCAAAAGAGCTTGGTAGGCTTAACCATAGCTTGTGAAAGCTGGTTAAGCTTGCATAACGCATATGTCGGGTCGTGTATTGACCGGATACATGGCGACCCCACCAGCGTTGTCGATAAGCAGTGGCATCCACTACCTCTGCTTAGGGAAGTAGCATCAAACATCCTCCTTCCTCAGGCCACCGGGGGAAGAGGATTATCAATAGGCTTGCAGCCATGCATGTTGAACTTCTCCGGTATCTCCCGGGCATACTTACCCTGAGAAATGAACAGTCCATCACTGCGCTGCCAAATTTCCAATCCCAGGAAATAATGAAGGAGGCCCAAGCCCTTCATCTCAAACTCTCTAGCAAGATCCTCCTTGCATGAAAGTATCAACAACTCATCACCCGTCAAAATCAAATCATCTAAATAAAGTACAATGATCAGCAACTTACCCTCCACCACAATCTGGTACAGGTTAGGATCTGCCTCACTCTTGGAGAATCCAAGTCCGGTGAAATAACTGTCTATCCGTGTGTACCAAGCACGAGGTGCTTGTTTCAACCCATACAGTGCTCTCTTAAGTCTGCACACATGCGACTCACTGCTGAAGATCTCGAAACCTTCGGGCTGCTCTATGTACACCTCCTCCTCAGTGACTCCGTTGAGGAACGCAATCTTCACATCCATCTGATGAATGTGCCACCCCATCTGCGCTGAGAGAGCAAGAATCGTCCGTATGGAAGAATACCTTACGACAGGTGCAAAGGTCTCCTCATAATCGATCCCCTCAATCTGTGAAAAGCCTCGGGCAACAAATCTTGCCTTGTACTTCTCCACACTCCCGTCAGCTGCCTGCTTCACTTTGTAGATCCATCTCGAACCCACCACTAATTTCCCTTTCGGTCTCGGGACAATCTCCCATGCACTGTTTCTGACAATCGAATCATACTCTTCCACCATGGCATCTACCCATGCGGGGTCCTCCACAGCTTCCTCGAAAGAGGATGGCTTTGTCACGATACACTTGCTCATAAGAGCCATGTATCCAGTATACCGGTCAGGTGACTGTCTCTGTCTGCGCTGTGATGTAGGTGCTCCTACAACCTTCTCTGCATCTTGAGCCAGTCGCTCAGCTTCTGTAGTGCGCTTCCGCCCTCTGATGGTTGGCGCTACATGAGTGGTCTCTTCCACTCCATGAACCTCATCTTGTGGCTGATCCACATCCCGAGACTCATCCTTAGGAACTAATAGCTCCTCATCTGCATGCAAGTGTGGCTCCCTCTCAAGCGAACACTTCATGGCTTTCTCCTCATGAAATTTGATATCCCGTCGCACAACAGTCTTGCGACTGTCTGGCAAATACACATGATAGTTGTGGGGTGTATCAGTGTACCCCACAAATATCCCAACCTCTGCAGTCGGCTCCAGCTTCTTCCTGGCATCCTTCGTCACATGAATGTAAACAAGTGAACCAAAAATCCTCAAATGGGAAATATCAGGCCTCTTACCAGAAAACGCCTCCTCGAGTGTACTCATGCCAAGTATCCTGTGAGGACAACGGTTCTGCACATATACTGCAGTATTGCATGCCTCCGCCCACAAGTGAATGGGTAGGCCCTGATCATGCAACATTGCCCGTGCAGCACCCACGATCGTTATGTTCTTCCGCTCAGCAACCCCGTTCTGTTGTGGGTTATGAGGTGCTATGAGCTCTCTTCGAATTCCTTCTGCACTGCAAAAGTCCTTGAATTCGCCAGAGATGAATTCACCACCATTGTCGCTCCTTAGAGCCTTCACCTGCTTCCCCGATTCTTTCTCAACCAGTGCCTTGAACTCACAGAACTTTGAGTATGTCTCACTCTTCTTCTGCATGAAGAATATCCAGCACTTATGAGAAAAATCATCAACAAATATCACATAATACCTGTGCTTTTTTGTCGAAGCTACTGAGAAAAGTCCACACACGTACGTAGCAGATTCTCTTAAGGATCATCGTAGCATTCTTCAACTTCTCGTGAAATGTGGCTTTCACAAATTTCCCCAAGGAACATCCCTTGCATTGATCTGACTGCGCAAGAGTACCCTTAGGAAGCCCAGTAAAAATCTGCTGCAGTATCTTCAAAGCTCCATGGTGAAGGTGGCCCAATCTCCGGTGCCACAACTCGCCATCATCCCGGCTCACCACTCCTTCTGCCTTGCCTGCCATTGCTACGTAGCCATCTACCTGCAATTGATAAAGGTTCTTAACTCGAACCCCTATCCTCCGGGTCTCACCAGTTGCCTTACTGCGCAGGAAAGCCTTTGCCTCGCTAAAGACAACATCATATCCCTTGTCTTCTAACATCGCCACAGAGATAAGATTCTTCTTCAATCCTAGAACATGCATCACTTCCTTCAATATGAAAGGTTTACTAGAATCCCTCTCAAAGGAAATGGTACCGATACCAGTTGCATTGTATCTACCATCATTGCCCATCTCGATGTGCACTCCAAGATCTTTCTCATCCAGATCAGTAAAGAAATCTCGATCTCCAGTCATGTGAAAAGACGCCCACTGTCAAGAAACCACACTAAACCCATCACACTTGAGACCAAACATGTGATCAGCGAAAAATCCAGCTAAAACTGCGAGGTTAAGGCCTCTCCAGCTGCAGTCCCAGCAACCTGCTTATTTTTCTTCTTCTGTGGACAATTAGTGGCGTAATGTCCGTGTTGGTGACAGTGAATGCACTTCACCTTGGACATGTCCTGCTTCTTGCCTTTTGCTCCGGATTGAGAAGATTTATTTCTCTTCCCCTTCTTTTCTTTGGCATCCATTCACAATTCTCTTCATCAAAGTTCTTTGATGAAGATCTGTCCCTGGTACTCCGCCTTATCTCCTCTTGCACAAGATCCGACCAAAGTCGCTCCCATCCTGGAAATTTCTCCCGACCATTGACAGAGTCCTGATAGGAATGCTAACTCTTCGGAATCCCAAGGAGAGCCAAGCTCATCAAGTCCTCATCATCAACAATCACCTCCACACTTCCTAGCTCATCCTTGCATTGGATGAACCTCATGCTGAGATTTGTTATAGTTCAATTTGGGCATCATTCCAAATGACCTGGTTAACTGGACATCATCTCTAGGACCAATGAATAAGGGTCTATCACCCCCTATCATTTCAAGTTGCTACATTCCCTAAGAAAAGAATAATACAAATCAAGCATGACTTTCATAAAGAAAAGTGCATTGCATATACAAATCAAGGGACTAAGTGCATTGCATATGCAGGTAGCCCCATGCAAGGTTGTTCTACAAAGAACTTCCCGACATTCACAGGTGCATTGGTCACATTGGGAGCGAAATTCTCATTGTTCCGGAATTTCCACTTGGCCAGTGCCTTCTAGAAGAGTTCACATGTGTCAAGCTTCGAATCCAAGTGTCCATTTGACATCTACAAGATTGGGAACATGTCTTGCCTGTTATTGGAAAGTCATTGATTTTAAAACAACCTTCATCTCCTCTATATTGAGCACAGATATGAGTGCTTGAGAGGGAAGAATTTGAGTAGAGAAACGCTGGTGGATTTTCAATTGAGAGTTAGATTTGTGTGACAGTTGCTGGAGAGATTTATACTGTGATGAGGCTAGGAATGTTGCTGGAATGGTCACTTCAAATCATTCACTAGCTTGTAACCTCTCCTTCTATCATCAATAAAGAATACAACTTACTTTTCCATATATGCATCTGTATTGGCTTTGATTTTCCATATTGTAAGATCTTAGTTGATGTATATGGCTTATGCTTTACTGATTTAGCTAACTAACTTAAATAGACATCTGTATTATTGTTATCTTCTGCTGTTTTAGTGTTCTTTCTTGCAAGAAGAATTTTGCACAAACCGCTTGAATTTGAAGCTACAAAGGAAGCAACATAAGGAACCATTTAGAAGCGCTTGGATTACAAGTAAGCTTCTAATCTATTCTTTGTGTCTGTTCTTAGTTAGGAGAAGAAGTCATATAGTCTCTAATATGTTGTTCTAGATTATCACCTGTCTAGGGAAGTGTGTTTTATCCGTAATTCACAATTCTGTCCAACACCTATGGGCTCTAGATGATCCCTCTTCAAATTAAGGAACCCATGATTGTCCCAACCCTTGGTTGGAAATTAACTACCCCACCTTAAAAGGGGGTTAATATTTCTATATCTTACACATCATGTTCTCATATCTTGGAGCCTGGAGCAGTTATGAAGAAAAATTAAACAAAGGCAAAAGACATATGAAAATGGGTGGAAAAAAATGGTCAGGGTAACTCATGTACCGCGATTTTCTCCCTCATACACTCATATACCCAAATGTGGGATTTCCTCATCATATCTACCCTTGTACCATGACATGTGGCTTGGATCCTTCCCCTAATCACCACTCTATTCCATCACTATATCGCATGCCACCTACCCATTGATGAATGTACCATGAACATGTCACGCTCGTTAAAGGTTGAAACCACCTAATAGGGTCCTTCATTAACCCCCATTATCGATATTGGAGATACTTGTACATGCGAAATCCCATTATGGAAGGGCATGCCATCTTGAAGTGTCCAATTGATTCCATGATTTATAAGATTTTTTACTTGATTACTCTAATGATTTTTGTATTGGGGGGCAAGGGGACGCATTGGATCTTATGCAGGATTGCAGGTGGGTCTCTGTTTGGAGCTCAGTCTTCCTATATGATATCCAAGCCCTTCAAAGGGACACATTGGCACTCTTAGGGTGAGCGTTGAGAGCCATGGGCCTCGACCATAATAGAAATTACTTCATGGATTCCCAACACCATTCAGTGATTGCTCACGTTCCACCATTTGGATGAGGATGATGCACTTGGATCACCATGCCCAACCGACTTCACACTTGTACCACACACTTGGCAGAGGTTCCAGGGTCCACATGAGGATGTGTCTCACTGCAGGAGACAAAGGGAGGGCTTATGTCATCATCCTAGCCCTTACATATGGTTTACATGAATTATCAATCCACTTGGAGACCCATCAGGATGTCATAGTGCCTCCACACCCACTTGGCGACACCACATGTGACTTTCTTAGATATCAAGGGCCCAACCCCTTATCCACTATTTTTTGAGCCCACTCTCTCACCATGGCACACTTTGGACTCCACTAGGCCTGCTTAATGGCCCAACGACTCATTATGTTGATTATTCTGCCCTCTTGAGAGGCTTATTTTTATGTTATTGAGATATCTTGGTAGGATTGTCACCAAGGGATGTTATTATTGCACATTGCTTTATTATTTAGGGTTTAATTATGATTTATTAGGAAAATATAACTCTATATAAAGGATATAAATTGACAAGAGGCTTATTCATTCTTCTCATCTTCACTTGGATTGGATTAGTATCTCTTGAGAGATTTTCACACTTTTTGTTGGGATGAACGTTTTGGAGTTTATTGATGCACTATGATATTTGGATTTATGTTATTTTATTTGGAGTGTATTTCTAATGCAAAGTTGATGAATGGATATACTCTCTCTCTCTCTCTCTCATGTAAGTGAAATTTTAATGATCTTATTGTTATCTTACTTGTCAAATGCATGTATATTGTTATCATTATTCTTGTATGGGTTAATGTAATGCAAAATTATTCTAGGACCTTGAAATAATGATTTAATGCATGCGTTTTTCATTGAGGGATTGGGTGAATGTTGCTAGAGGTACCTCTTAGGTCTAAAGATCTCAAAACTTCATCTCTTAGGAATATTTGAAGTACAAATATATAATTACCTACTTGCAACCCTTGAATAGGCTAACAAAGGTTAATTAGGGTTCATTAGCTCACAAAATTTCTTACTCCAGGTGTATATTGAATCCATTAAGCCCCCTAAGCAAGGCACTGATACTCACATCCTCTTGGTGGTCAACCTTACCTTTCTTTTCTTCACTTTTCCCAATTCTAGGCCTAACCCTAGTAGGTCACCTAGGGAATCAAATAAAATATTTTGTAGCCGTCCAAATACCTTGAAAAGTGGTCCACTACTGTGCTAGAATCTTCTCAAGAGGCCCTCCAAGTTTGAAGAAAATCCTACAATGGAATATCAAGATATATCAAGCCCTAGTTATAAGACCAATTCTTCACCTTGGTTGGATTGGGTTAGTGTCCTCACTTGGATCATTGCATTTAAATCTAGAAAAGAAAATTATTCCTTTGATCCTATTCTCTTCCCTAATTAGGTCAAGCCTATCTTTTCTCGATCAACCCCATACCCTTGACCTAGTTTGGGCCAACTTGGGTTCTTTGTGGTCCCACAACTTTATAACTCCAACTCCACAAGGACTACATAGAAGCCTCTTTTCTTTAGGGATCCTTAGGTTTAGGATACCTCTTATCAATGAATATCATACAAACCTAGGCCTAGGAATTAGGGGAATTTTAATGTCTAAAATGGTCCTCTTAAGGAAATTATAAAATAATAGTGGGAATAAGAAAGTAATATTAGATCTGATCTAGGTGGATATTGGTGGCCACCCGCCTATTCCACTTGGGCCCCCACCATTGTCTCTTTCAGTTTTTCAGTTTCGGCATAACTTACTATTTTTAGCAGTTTTTCGGGTCCTGAACTTCCAGAGCCGTTTTGAGGCCCTAAACGACGTTTTTTGGGCATCGCGCCTCCAGCGAATACCATTCCATTTCATAATGATATTTGTGGTGAAAGTTGTAGTCCTCGGATAGAGCTTTCTAATGATGTATCATGAGCGTCAAACGAAGATAATGTGCCAAAGTTACGTCCTTGGGAAGTTGAAACACCAATTTACCCAAACGAGGCCCATAGTTTTGGCGCTTCATCTCCTAGGGTTAGGTTTTTGGATGTTTAGGGTTCTCCATTGTTTCTCAATAATAAATAGGCCCTCGAGCCTCATTGTAACTCAGTTCAGAGGCCTGTAGCCACCACATCTCTCCTCAGAGATAGCTACCAGTGCCCTAGCTAGTTTTATTTCCATTCTGTCTGTAAGCAAATTTCAGTTCTTTGATATTAATGAAATGAAGTGTTATTTCTGCTGCATCTCTATATTTATGGTTATATGTTTATTCTGTTACATTCCTGCATAAATCCGGATTAGTGGTATCAGAGTGGTCTGCTTTTTCTCGATCCTTCTTTGCATGTCCCCAACGAGGTCAAGGTATAAGGAGCTAAGGCTTGATCTGGTGGAACCTTTGCAAGATCAGCCTCGCAAACCTCGACGGACACCCATGGGGGACGAAAAGAAATATGAGGGAGCAGGAGATCCTATCAAAATATTGCTCGAGGAGGCCCTCGAAAAACAAAGGAATGCAATGATGGATAACTTTGCTCAGATCCTTCAACGGCTGCCCACCGGCGGTGCATCTGCATCCAGCAGCCACTCTGGAGGCGCGACTCCTTTTAAGGTACAAGTAAATTTTGACATTCCCATATTTGAGGGTCAAATAGACGCAGATGCCATAGATAGATGGTTGAATCTGTTAGAAGGATATTTCTCGGTTCATGACTTTTCAGATCGGGAGAAGATTATTTTTGCACTCCTCAAAGCTACCCCCCATGTTAAGGACTGGTGGGAAACCTACTGTGAGAACAAGGACCAGACAGAACCCTCTCTGTTCTCGGCTGTACCAACTTGGAATTCTTTTCGAGACGCCGTCAAGGAACAGTACTATCCCGTGGGGAGCTATGAGGACAAGTACATACAATGGACCACGCTGCGACAACAAAGGGATCAAGATGTGCACGAGCTGACGAATCTGTTCCATACCCCGCGCACAAAGTTGGGTATCAAAGATTCAGAGAAACATTTGGTGCTAAAGTATCGCAGTTGTCTGCACAGATACATTCAGGAGGAAATGGAGTTCCTCGATATCTCCTCGCTTGGTACGGCATACCGGTATGCTGCCAAGATTGAGCAGAAATTCAAACAGAAGAAGCGAGACTTTGGATCTGCGAATCAAAAGCAAGGGAAAGGTGCTTCCAAACCATAGAACAAAGGACAGAGCCAAGGCATGGAGGCTAAAGACAACCTGTCAAAGCCACAAAAAAATAACAAGACCGCAAAGCCAAAGAAGGACACGGGAAAGTGGTGTGAGTTCCATAAGAGCTCCACTCACAACACAAGTGAGTGTCGGGCCAAGCAGTCGCTAGTGGCCGAGATGAGGGCTTCTGAGTCAGATGCATGCTCCGACTCCGAATCAGAACCTGAAAAGGGGAATGAAAAGGGGAAACAGATTATTGATGCAGAGCCCAACGCCACTGTTGCCACTACAAAGGTCCAGAAGGAGGAACCGGAAGATCCAGAGGAGGAGGAATGTCTCTTCCACTCCCAGATGTGGGTAAAGGGCTCCCCTGTACACTTCATTGTCGACAATGGGAGCCAAAAGAACCTCATTTCAGCAGACGCCGTGAAGCGGTTGGGCTTGCCGACCACAGCTCACCCACATCCATACACCATCGGGTGGCTTCACCAAGGACGAGATCTCCCCGTCAGCCAGCAGTGCCGCCTTCCCTATAGCATCAAGCCCTTCACAGATGAGGTATTATGTGACGTTGCTCCTATTGATGTTTCTGATGTATTATTAGGACAACCATACTTGTGGAAGCATCATGCCTTGTATGAGTCTTGACCTCGTGTTGTTATTATTACTTTGGGAAATAAGTTGTACAGGATACCAGAGGTACCACCTCCTACGACTATCTCTTTGGTTACTGCAAAACAATGTAGTAAGCTCATTTCCCAAACCAGGAAATTCGTTTTCCCGATGATCCGCCCCCAGGGCAAGAAGAAGACTGTGGCCACGACCTCCAGACAGGGCTCCTCTGCACAACAACAACAAATGGATAAGGTTGTGGAGGAGTACGGGGACACATTCACCTCACCCACAGGGGTTCCTCTGCACTGTCAGGTCAAGCACCCGATTGATCTGACCCCCGGTGCGCCGCTACCTAATGGACCGATCTATCGGTGCTCTGTTCTGGAGAATGATGAAATCAAGAGGCAGATTCAGGAGTTGTTGCAGAAAGGTCACATCAAACCAAGTTCATCGCCCTGTGGGAGCCCGATCGTGTTGGTACAGAAGAAGGATGGGACGTGGAGACTCTGTATTGACTATCGGGCGCTGAACAAGATCACTGTCCGGAATAGGTACCCAATCCCACGGATTGATGACCTCCTGGACCAACTCAAAGGTGAAAAATATTTCAGCAAGATTGACCTGAAGTCTGGGTATCACCAGGTACCAATTGAACCCTCTGATGTGTGGAAGACTGCCTTCAAAGCCAAGGAAGGGCTTTTTGAATGGCTAGTCATGCCTTTCGGGTTGACGAATGCTCCCGCAACCTTCATGAGGATGATGGACGATATCTTGCGGCCATT